>JAFVLL020031216.1:0-12438 GCA_021397915.2 Tor tambroides
ATTCTGTCCAAATTCCCTATAAAATCATAAATGATTCCCTTTGAGCTAAATTAAAATATTTCTTTAAATGAAATACATATTACGTATTTTACGTTACATTTGTATAAATTGATTCCCAAGAGTAAGAAAGAATAAAAAGTTTTAATTCAACTGGCTTGTAAAAATGGTGTTAAATGGATAGTTCACCCAAAAATGAGCATTATGTCATCATTAAATCACCCTCATAATGTGAGTTGCTGAGCACAACAGAAGATATTTTAAAATATACTGGTAACCAAACAGTTGATGATAGCCTTTGACCTCCATAGATTTTTTTTCTATACTATGGAAGTCAATGGAAGACCATCAACTGTTAGGTTACCAACATTCTTCAAAAATCTTTCACAAAAAAAAGAAATGATGACAGAATTTCCATTTAAATTTCCATTTAATCCCTTTAAAGCTGAAAGAAGCAGCTTTATATATATATATATATATATATATATATAAATATAAACGTGTTAAACTATACATTTATATCTGCAGTCATTTCTTTGGTAGGTTAACCAGGCTGTTAACGCAGAGCACTCTCCCATGGACGAGCAGTAAATCGTGTCTGACAGCGGCCGATGTAATCTTGGCCTCTAGCACGTCACTTATTGTCTGAGAGCATTGGGCCCTTGCAGGGGCTGGACGTCCCTTACTCAACCACGCAGTTCTGTCAGCGTGCCAATTCTGCTGTTAGCATGGACGGCCTCTGTGATACTTCTTATTAAACAGCTGAATTAACTTCACATGACTACAGACATTTTTGCACTGATTTTGGTGGATAAAAATTGTGCATAAAATTGTTTTTGGACACTTTGTGGTTGTCAAATGTTAATGTGATTCTCTACACCTGTGGACAACTATGTGACCTTGGGGGGAACTGACTTTATATCTCTACTTAAAATCACCTACTGCCAGTGCAAAAATGGCTCAGAACAAGACCTTAGAAAACCTCTAGCATCTTTTGTTTACAGATACCACCTGGGTGGAAATTTCATTAATGCAATGGAATTTGTACGTTTTTTAAGTGTGCAAATAGTTTTTGGAGTCACTGTAGAATTTGAAACGCCTTGATATGTCTGCTTTTAAATGCATAGCTCATAATTGCCGTCGTTACTGTTTTTGCAACCTCGACCAAACCAACGATGTGGAATGCGGCTCTGTGTATTTTGGAGGAACAGGAGCCATGCGGGGAACACCATGAGTACGGCTGTTATAAAAAGCCTCAACAATGAGTCGGCCACTCCAGCTCTGCCTACGGAGACCGCACCGCCGCTCAGGTTCTGGGATCATCAGCAGACCGCAGGAGGGTTGAAGGGGGTCCTGCTGTTTGGGTTTCCTTCTCGGAGCAGCAGTGAGTAAATGAGACCCCCTAGCCACTCTACATCCCCGCAACAGCCACATCATCCCTTTCTCTCCCCCTCCCGCCTCCACGCCGCCGAACTCTTCCCTCTCCCCTCCGCTCACACACTGAGACATTTTTCCACATTGGCCGGATTAGGAACACTTTCACTTAGATCTGTGGTCGCCCCCACAGACAAAGAAACACTTGGAGACAGGATTAGTAGGATTAAAAAGGATTCACATATGTCCAGTTCAAGCAATTGGTATTCAAAGCTTTACACTTTCAAATGCCACCAAGAGAGAGCAAAGCAGTCCCGAGCTTTTCTTTGCATTGCAGCACCTTTATGAGAAGCGATTCCCTTTCAACTTCCTCTATGCTGCGGTGAATTCATGTTTTCACTCTTTTTATGTGGGGATTTTATTGCTGTGGAAAACCAGAGAGACTACGAGAGAGAACACTCTTTTTTTCCCCTCTGCATACATGCAGTTGGGAACTTCTACCTGTTTCAAAATACTGCGGGACAGTTTTCATCTCACATCATACTTGCTTTCATTTTTATTACATGTTCTGATGGTTACACTGATTTTAATTTTACTTTGTACACAGAAATCTAGATCATTTGTATAATTATGAGACAGTATACATAAGTATATCATACAAAACTGATTCTACAAATCTTATTATGCAAACAATCTTATTTTTCTTGGTTTATTTGTTTCATATTAACAAACCCCTTTAAGAATTTTAGATTGTAACACTGTATCATAACAAATCAAATCTCAGAATGGATTCCACTTCTCCAGTTATTCATTCAGATTTCAAGTCTGTGACATAAGAAGTTGTAATGGCAAGTGTACATCATCTAACAATAAAAGAATCATTTATATATTGTAAAGATAAACATATTTCATATTTAATTTACCAATATATTAATTATATGTTCTGTGTGCAATGCATAACAAATTATGACAAATTCAGTCAATATCAGCATATTTCACAAAGTGAGCATAAATCAGTATAAGCATATTTTCACGTAATTATGAAATATATTTATATGTTAATAATAATCATTATAATGATGTGACTGCTGTTAATATAAATTAGCAATTTATATTATTGCATGAGAAATATCTGAATATAGTGTCTATTTTTTTGTATCATAATAAATTTACAGCATCTTGTCAGATAATTGGTTAAAGTTAAGCAAGTTTTAAATTGGTACATACAGAATTCTGTTTTCATTCATTTCAGGTGATATAGTAATTATTAACATTATAATGTTTTGAATAGTAATTCATTTTATTCATTCTTTACCTTGACGTTGTTTCTGTAATATATTGAAATATAATTGCATAGATACACCAAAGCAACTTTAGCTATTTTATACCAGGGCAAGAGGCATAAAAATGGATGAACTATTAATTAAATTAACAAAATATTGATTAAATATCACAGCATTACATTTCACCCTAAGAGAACAATTTCATCCACAAGGTTTATCTACATTTGATATTATTATTATTTGCTAATAATGATAACAGTGTTCAAACATTAAAAATATTTGCATCAATAACAACATCTTTGTTTCAGAATTTCAAATCAATTTTCTTAACTAATAATTTAGTGCCAGGTTACAGTCAAAAACTGTAACCACTCTCATTGCTCTTTACATTTAAAGCAATTAAATTAAAGGTTTCAGTTTTATGGGCTTATACTGTATTTTTGATGGGTTATGGGGGTCTTAATTCTGCACAAGACTTCTTTAATGTGAACAATATAAGACTCAACTTCAAGAATCAGATAATTCTAATGAAACGCATTATCTAACTTACAATATTTAGTTTTAATAATGTTTGTTAATATTAATTTTATATTAACGAAAGTGCTAATACTTTATTAGTATTCTGTGATACATGCCAATAAACTTGATACACATACAACGTATAGGTATTATAACTGCATATCCGTGACAAGAAATGATGCAAGGTGCATTGTTAGCGACCCGGCATCGTTTCTTAAGTGTGGAGAAGTATTTGCAAACTTTCAGAGAGGCTCCTGGGCTGAAGTGTCTCCCCGTGGTGTCGTTACAATGAATATGAATAGATGCTCCTTTGGTCAATGGGACAGTCAAAGCACACCGCTCTAGATAATGGGGACGTCATTCTAACAAGCCCGTTATGAATAGAGGGGCTCCTTTTGTTTGGCCCCTCTCGAGCAGCACTATAAATACGGAGCCCTGTGATGCGTCGCCACAGAGCAAGAGGTGCATCTCCGACCGAAATCAAACCAGGCGACACGGCCTCGGTCTACAGAGAGAGAGAGAGAGAGAGAGAGAGAGAGAGAGAGAAAGTGAGAGTGAAAGAGACAGAGAGAGGGAGGAAAAAAGAGGCTCCAGTGGGATAAATCAGGTGATCAAGCAAGAGTGACTTGAAATAAAAACAAGGCAAGAGAAAGAGACATCCTCCTACCCAAGCGCAGCCATAAAATGAATTCGGACTCCAGCTCCAGCAGAGCTTCCTCTCCAGACATGGATGGGATGTACCTCCGCGATCACCACCATCACCATCATCCTCAAGACGGCCGCCTGAACTCAGTGTCCTCCACGCAGAGCGAGCTGCTCCAGAAGATGACCGGCGAGCACTCGCCCAAAACGCCCTCTGGCAGCAGCAAATACAAACTCAAGAAGCAGGTGACCGAGCAGGAGATCCAGCAGCTGCGCTTGAAGATCAACGGCAGAGAGCGCAAGCGTATGCACGACCTGAACCTGGCGATGGACGGGCTCAGAGAGGTCATGCCTTACGCGCACGGGCCATCGGTGCGGAAGCTCTCCAAGATCGCCACTCTGCTGCTGGCCAGAAACTATATCCTGATGCTGACGAGCTCCCTGGACGAGATGAAGCGGCTGGTGGGCGAGATTTACGGCGGACACCACTCGGCCTTTCACTGCGGGACGGTGAGCCACGGCGGCGCACACTCGGCGAGCGCGGCGGCGCACCAGGTGCATCCTCTCCTTGGAAGCGCGCTGACCTCGTCCACCTCCTCGACGCTTTCCACCGCTTTACCGGGACTTACTTCCATCAGGGCGCCGCACTCTCTGATGAAGAGCACCCCCACGCCTCCGCTGCAGCTCGGGGGCTCGTTTCAGCACTGGGCGGGTTTGCCTTGCCCCTGCACGATTTGCCAGGTGCCGCCGCCTCCCCACCTGTCCATCACTTCGACAGGACTGACGAGGCTTTCCACAGACAACAAGGAAGTGATGAAGTGAACAGTGGAAGGACTGGACTTTGCATGATCAGTTTGTCTGTCTGTTTGTTCGTTTGTTTGTTTTAGCCCTTACAAATTCACAAGTTCGTCCTTGTAACAAGGATCTCGTCGATTGCTTTGTAAGGTAACTACTTTACCGTTATGGAGTACGTGCTGCATAACGCGCTGTGTAAATTCACTGTAAATGAGAGTAAATTGTTCTATTTGAAGTGGAATCTATGTGTTTGAAGTTGCCCTGGAAACGCGAGCACTCCCCTTACAAAAAATTTGCCGGGGTAACCATTCTGTCCCCCAAAAAACGCAGAGACAGCGATTAGAGTTTTGTACTGTAAAACAGTAAGAGCCTGCGTCCATGGGGGATCTCCTTCATTCAGCGCTTCGTTCACTGTTGCATATTTCTTCTGTAGTTAGGCTACTACGGCATTTTGGCGCAAACCGTGGCTGTTGTGGTGAATTTGCATAAGGGTCGGCAAGGCTACTTGTTGATCATGTGATGTGGGGGAGTTGCATGCATGTATCTTTTTGCAAAGGGTATGAAAAGACGAATCCCACATGTTCCTTGTAACAAGGATTGTCAAATGGCATTTCGGATGAAAACTATACGACTATGGATTTAGTTCGCACTAGAGTGGTATTATTATATCTCTTTCGATTATTTTATTCATCCATTGTCAGCCTACGTAATAGCTGAACCTTCAGTCGTGTTATTTCTGTGTCGTATCTTTATTTGAAATTCTTCGGCATGGCATCTTGTTCAGAAAACCTGTAAGCATGATCTTTTTTTCCTTGGAACATTTTGTTATTCCAGAGAGATTGCCGTGGTCTTTATTTTTGTACATTCTTGTTGACAAATGAGATATTTATTATTGCCCAGTGTTCCTGGATGAAATTTCAATAAAACATTACTGTAAAAAAAAAAAAAAAACCCGAAATATCTGTTGTTTTTGTATATTTTGTAACATGTTGTGCATATTAAATTAATTGTGCCTTATGCAGTTATTACAGCTGAAATTTGGCAAAAAAAAAAAAAAATCTCAGTCAGTTCTTACATAGCCTATCAAAACTGGTTATAGAAAATGATGACAATTATCAGTTTCGTTTCATATATAACTATATGCAATCAAATATTTTACACACCTACGAAATTGTTAAAAAACAAAATACGTGACAGCCAGAAAAAAAAATTCCTTGGCCAGTCAAAATAAATACTCTTTAGAGATAAATTAATTCATAAATAAATAAGAAGGAAACGATAAAAAGAGAGAAAAAATGTAATGTCCTCAAACGTTTAATTCGTGCACACTATAAAATATTCCATGGTGAGCCGATAAAAGCGAATGAATGTAATTGCAAGTCCAAAAAACAAAAAAACACGGTTTTAATGATAGAAACAAAGAAAAATGTTTTAGACGGTGCTTCTACACAACATATCATTCTGAGATGGTTGGAGTTGTGACACAGCTAAATGAAATTAAGGACAAAATCTGATTCATTAGGATACTAATTAAACATCGATTAAAAACGTAAGAACAAAATATAAAATAGGCTAAACCATTTTACATCAATACACATAATGAAAGATAACGTTTTAAATAAAATAATAATACTAATAAACAATTGTGTTTTATGTATTTATTCTAATACAATGCTGCATGATCTATTTGGTTGATCTTTTTTTTTTTTTTTTTTTTTTTTTACATTTCATGTGAAAATTGCTTAAGGAATTATCATCTGCGGATATCCCTAAAATGGAATCCCTAAAATAATCGAATATTTCCTTAAGTGTCAGCGGGAGAAGTAAATGATAAAATTGCACTGGACACATCTGAAACACAAAGGCAGTCCCTTGGGTCCTTTCACAGACTCCGCGCGGATCAGATAGGCAGCAGCTGAATGTATGTTTGCAGAGATTACAAGTTAATTGTTCATAGGGGAATGGGAGAAGAAAACATCAGAGAGGGCTTGCGGATTACAGGACCCTAAATGCAGAAGATTAGTTATTCAGGACTCTATTCTTGGGGGATGTAAATGAGGCGAAGGATTAAAATGCCCTTTGTAACTAACTCGTTGAGGGGCTCAAGTCTCTTTTAAGACAAGTAACAAGAAGAGCCTGGGCGAGAATGGGGAGCTAGTTTTACACTTTGTTTTTTAGGGACTACAAACAGTGTATGAACACCGGCCAGGACTCGAGCCAGATGGACGGAAAGCAGCGAGCTCACGTCGGGACAAACGCTTGAAAAACGCCGCACTGGCAATAGACCTTTGCGTAATTGGATTCGTTCTACTGTGCAAAGCGTTATTTTAGTATTTGTCGTTGGAACTGGGTGACAAACAGGGCTCTGTCCGAAACCTTATGAGCACACTTTACAGTGTGCATTAAATTCGCATTTTCAGAAGGAAATAGCACCGCGAGCAAGGCAGAAGTTTAAAAGAGTTAAAGTTAAGTATAAAGTTTAAGCTTCGGTTCTAATCACACTTTATAGATGCTAAAATATATGCAAGAAAGAAAAGGACCAATCACAATTCAATATAGACTACAAATAAAATCAAGAAACAAGGCCAGTCGCGATTTGTTGTGCTGAAAGACATCACTGTCAATTCCATTTTGAAGTTTTTAATAAAGTCAACGGGAATTTAATTTTAAATTAAAAAATGTTTTCCAAATTGCTCCCTATTATTAGTATTATTAGTGTAATAATCATTGTATGGTGTCTTGTAACCTTCTAATTTTTTAAACTTGCATCATGTAGGTAAGACTGAAATTATCCACAGAAGTTTAACGTGAATCTGCCTTCGAATGAAGTGGTTCAAAAAGCAATTTTACATTTTCCAAAAATGTTAATGATGCTCCATCAACCACAAAACACTTGCTGTTACAGTGCTAAGTTCTAATGTATGGTTGCTAGGGTGTTGCTCAGTGGTTGCTATGTTGGTGGTGAAATTAGCCCACTCCCAAATCTCTAATCTATCTCCAGATATGGCTATAGGAGTTGTTATGGTCCATCGAATGATCTGAGCCATCATTAATGCATAGTATGATCATTTAGATGGCAGAGTTTAATACTTAGAGGGCTTTTCTATGTTATGATCTGTCAGTTCTTGCTTCTAGATTGTTTTGTGTTCCAAACAGCGCCTAAGCTGCAGGCCAGCGAAACTGTCGCTCGCTCCTGGAGTCAGAATCTGTCATTTGTCAAAGTCTGTGTTTATGTGTTATGTCTTCCAAAAAAGCATCTGTGAGGACGCCGCCGCAGCCAATGAGAGCTCGGCGCGAAGCAATTCTCACACGCTCGCTCGAAAGTAAATTAAACGACTCATGGTATTTTTCGCTCCATGCCTCTCCCTTTGTTTCCTTTAATTACAGTTTGGTGGTTAATAAACTCCTTTCCTGCTGGTGCTTCATTAGCCATTTTGATTGTTATGATAACATGTTTGTTTACAGTTCCCTTTTACAAAGTTGAGATGGTTTTCAGAGGAGCTGAACTAAACCGACCTCAGCGGCACATTTAGAAGTATTTCATGACTTGGCCTGTTGAAAAATCATCTGATGCATTAGCTTAACTGGCTATCCCTTTGCAATTTTTTTCTTTATTCTGTATTTTACAGTGCACATGATTTGACATAGGTCCATCATCCAAATGCGCCACATCACTTGATGCAAAGCATAGCTTGCATAGCGCAAACGTAGTGCACTGAAGCGAGCTAAGAAGGCAGCAGATTGCCAGCCGTAAAACTCGGAGGGGTCAAGCGGGGTTGGAAGAGACTCCCATGCTCCCAGGTAATTTCCCCGCGGCCGCTGTCGAAAAGACAGCTACGCTAAGCAGAGCCCTTTCTTTTCACACATGACAAATGGGTAGTTCTCGTCAGTGGATGCACCTGTTACTGGAAACACTTGAGATTTTACACTTTCCAGAGTGGCCTTGTTACCATCCGAGCGCTTAAAGGTCCCGAACAATGGGCACGGACGCTAACAATGCTCCCGGCCCAGGGCTAAAGAGAGTCCCGTCAAAGCCAGGCTTGTGCCGGGCAACACCGGGGGCTGCAATTGAAAATAAATTTCAGTTGAATAAGGGCATGGGGCACATCGGAGGAACCCGCGAGCTTCGGCTAGAACAAAAGCAGTTGCGGGGATAAGTTATTGACTCTGCTGACAGGATGAATGCAGTTCATTATGCCTGCCAGTTACTCCAGTCCATGTCCTGGGCTGAATTAGGTGGCAGGTGCATGAGCCATTTTGCTCTGCCCCCGGGGAATGCCTAAGGCCTGTCATCAGCTGATTTCATAGACAAATGTTTATCCCATACAGCCAAAACAGAAAGCATATTTCCATCATAAGAGCGTTTTGCAACAGCCATTAGTGTCACCGCTCATTTGCATGTTAATTGTGCAGTTAAAGCGGTAATGTCCACGTTGGCTATTGTTCACACTATACGCGGGTGCGATTTAAACACCGTGCGGAAACCGGTCGGCCGTTCGCTTTATTAGTTTCGAGAAACTTTTGCTCTTTGCCGTCTCAACGCCGTCGTTCCTCCACGTACGGACCAGAAACTTCAAGCAGAATGTGCTCATTTAAATTGACAAGTCATCAGCATTCATCCTGGAAGGACTTCATTGCCGACAAGCAAATTACATGCTAAACAGACTAAACGGGAAAGCACAAACCCTGGAGCCGAATGACAGAGAAGCAGATCCTTTTTGTGTTAGTCAATCTACAACATCCAGTCAGCATTTGGCATCCCTTTTTACTCTAAATACGACAACATAAAAGAGCGAGGCTCTCAGTTCTGTGCTCCGTAATGTTCTCCTACTGTGTCTGACAGATGGCGTTCACTAGTTGGCCATAAATGGCTGTCACTGAGTGTTTGTCTGTCTGCCAGTAGCCTATGGATAAGGGACTCCCTGGGAGAATGTTACAGCCCTGATATTGCCCAAAACGAAATGTCCTTGATTGTCAACCGCCAACGAGCGGGGTCCTCGTGCCATCCGGCCTTCTGGTCAGAGAGAGGGAGGTTTTTGGGAGCAGGTGCGACCAAAGGATGTGTGTTTATTTAAATTGTGGTGCGACACATGCTTGAAAGCTGCCGCGGCTCATGTAGCACGAGGTGAACATGCTCTGTAAGATGTCGGGATACATGGGGTCAGAAGGTTCAGGAAGAAGTATGCATTGTGTCAATGGCTTAATGAAGTAGTCTGAGTGAATCCAAGTGAGTTTTCAGTGTTTCAGTGTTTCAGCCAGTTGTACTGTAGGTACTTTAAAAACGGTGCAACTTTGAGCAACTATCCAACTCAAACTCCACAATTCGCAGGAATTTGAGGCGGGAGTATCGGTACTTCTAATCAGTGGCAGATCAGGGATTGCTGTTGTTACATTTGGTGCCATTAGTGGTGCAGAAATTACATGCATAATCTTTCCTGCAACTAGACTAGACTAGAGAATCCGTGTATTAATCGATTAGTGATTGATGTAGAAACGGTTACAGAACTCAGTGAGATTGGAGAGAGTGCTATTTTTTAAGCAAAATTTATATATTTTAGACATTAATTGAAAGAAACAGAAGATTGGTGAACCTGTCTCAACAAATAAAGTCATATCTGAATTCTCTGCATTTTGAATGGCTTAAGGTGAGTATAAAGAGCAATATAAAATACTGACTTTTAACAAAAATTCATTATTTGCCATATAAATCCAGGGATCACAAGACCCTGGGAACATAAGATTGAGCT
This sequence comes from Tor tambroides, assembly GCA_021397915.2. Taxonomy (NCBI): domain Eukaryota; kingdom Metazoa; phylum Chordata; class Actinopteri; order Cypriniformes; family Cyprinidae; genus Tor; species Tor tambroides. The sequence continues at coordinate 10,358 of JAFVLL020031216.1, forward strand.
AGTTTTAAAATATAAGTGGGAGCTTTTAGAACACTGTTTACTTCTATTTAAGAATTTTGTACTTTCAATCATGAATTTAGACAAAAGCATGAGTGGATGTTATTACAGCTCGGCAGTTATGGTGATTCCCACATGACGTGAACGCACCAGTAATTCTGTATGGCTCAGCTGATAAAAAGTTTGAAAATACAGATAAACGAGATGTGAGACGTCTGTAGGCTGTAATGTGTGCCAGCTCGTGTCTTGGCACAGGGAAGTATGGTAGTGCCCCTCACTGTAGGGGACATTGTTAGACAAAAATGATGTAGGCAAACAATGAGAGTTTTGGCATAAATATAATGGCAGTGAAATGTGCATGGTGGACTGCTTATAATCACCTGTCAAAGGTTTACTCAAAATAAGATGTGATTGACTTTATAAATCAGCTAAAGATTACATATATGTACATACATTTAGAGACCTTAAAACAAGTGCATTGAGCACAGGTCTCTACCAGCGGCGGAATAATGCGTGATGATTCTCGATTAGGCGAGCGTATGGATCGGCTCTCCAGAGGCGCATTATCTCAAACAAATCTGATTGAGCAAAATTGATACAGTTACTACTTAATCACACGCACAAAGGGGAGTGGTGCACGCTAATTAGGGCACATCATGCAGCCTTTTGGTAAATGGCTGGCTGTCAGCTCTGGTCGGCCGCTGAGAGAGAAGCTAGTTAGCACGCGGATGGCTGCGACTCTGACAGTTTGGCTGAACGCGTGGCATGCATGCAGATGGTACAATGCAAGCTTAAGCTCCAAGTGCTCATTATAGTGTGCTCAGTTGCATAGCATAACATGATCTGGGCTGGTACCTGAAAACTTGATGATTCAGATTCTGCTGGTGGTGAACTATTGAACTATTGCTACTGAACACTCAACTCTAGGTTATGCCAGGAGGACTTTACCACAGTTCATTTCTGTACCACAAATATTATAGTGTTTTCTAAACACTATAGTTATATAGATGTGTTTATCTACAAAAAAATAAATAATAATAATAATAAAATAAAAAAATCAACATTCATAATAATCAGAAATGTTTTTTGAGCATCAAATCAGCATATTAGAATGATTTCTGAAGATCATGTGACACTGAAGACTGGAGTAATGATGCTGAAAATTCAGCTTTGATCACAGAAATAAATTACATTTTAAAGTAAATTCCAATAAAAAACAGTTGTTTCAAATTGTGATGACAGTTTTTACTGTATTTTTAATCAAATAAATGCAGCCTTAGTGACCATAAGAGACTTCTTGTTAAGTAATTTAAAAATCTTAATTATTCCAAACTTATGACTGATAGAATATAATTTGTAATATAAAATATTGCTGATTTTTTTTCATAAAATATTAAACTGTTTGCATTTTGTATGTTTTATTTATTTATTTATTTTCTTGCAAATGTTCTGTTGACTCCATATTATTGAGGTATCAGTTATTTCAGATAAACCCTTAATGGCACATTTTAAAAAAGAATGAACTGTGGTTGGTGGCTTTACATTATGCTCATATGGTCTCTTCCTGTCTGCAGAGTGGACCAGACTTCATGCTGCAAGTCAAAGGTTGGCCTTTATTTCAGGACTGTCTGAGTAATGTGAGTCTTTGGTGAGCTCAGTGAAGCTGGCCATGTGCCAGAAGACATTGGTCACAGTAGGTGAATATGAATACCATTTAAATGTAAGCGACAGACGCTTTTATAGTGAAAACAAATCAGCAATGAATTGAGAGATAGCTAAATGTGTTTTACTTCTAATCACTGTTTATACATATACAATAATATAATATTATTATTATAATATTAATCATTCACTGAAACACATAAAGGAAATGAATAATAGTAATTTACTATTCTGTAGCTGTTTATGTTTAGTTAAAAGGTAAAACAGTCATTGAGTGTTTTTGTGAGTGCGTGTGTGAGAGTGTGTGTGTGTGTGTGTGTGTCTGTGTGTGTCTGTGTGAGTGTAAGTGTGTGTGTGTCTGTGTGAGTGTGTGTGTGTGTGTGTGTCTGTGTGAGTGTGTGTGTGTGTGTCTGTGTGTGTCT
>JAFVLL020031219.1:0-10379 GCA_021397915.2 Tor tambroides
TTTTTTTTCCTGCGCAATTTGGTCGTTAATATAGATTATTCATTTAATTACTGCAAAAAATTTGAATTTAGTATAAAACAGATGTAATTTTGCGTTAAATAATGCAATAAAGAAAGTAATTTACCTCATCTGGAACGCGGATCACGGAATGTAATGGGTTAAACATGAAACAGATCTATCTTCCATTCTTGAAAGCAAAAGCATAATGTTATTTACGCAGGAATATGGACATCCTTGAACCGCAAGACGCTTTCTTCCTAAACGATCGTGCTAATTCTGAATTATGGGATGGATATTTTTCCCCTGAACCGCTGAGGTTTAAAGCTGAAAGGCAGCCATTTTCACTAGAAAAAAAATAATAAAATAGTAAGAATAGCTAATACGCATGCGTCAGCTGCTGGTGGGAATTTATACTATTCTTTAGCAAATACCAGAAGGCTCTGATGTCAGCTCTCGCGCCACTTTTGTCCTCGATATTTATTCATTTATATATATTTTTTTGTTGATGATATTTGAAAATGTCACCATGTCACTGTGTCTATACAGAATTCGTATGGTTGGGGATTTTTAAATTATTATTATTTATCTTAATTTAAATCATATTTCCAATGAGTGTTCAAGCTTCTTTATTATGAGCGCTCACAGGGAAAAGCACAGTCAGATATGTTCCCCATCACATAAATAAAGGAAAAAATAAATGGTATATGAGAAAGTAAAAAGATATGAACATGAAAACAGTGTATGGATAGAATATTTAAATAAAGTTTGTTGAAGACCATAATGAACGCTGCTTCTTCACATAAGATACACAGAAACACAGAGGAAAAAGACCTATCACTTCCTAGCAACAGAGCATAATAATAATATTAATAATAATAATGATAGGTAAAAAAGTACCTTAACCTTTCAGCAACAGAGCATAATGTAGTAGTAGTAGTAACTATAATAATATCATTATTACTACTACTTTATTTCTTTATTGAAACCTAATGTAGCGGTTCTCAAATTAAAATTTACTGTTATTCCCCTTGTACATCAGTTGGCGGCACTAAACGCACAAGAGACAAAGCAATATATCTGCGACAAATACTACTATGGCGAAGACTTAACTGGTCAATATTAATAAGGTCATGATGACGTTTATTGATAGCCATCCTATTGCGAACGCCTGGCTTATAAATATTAATAAGGTAATAAAGATTCAGTCTAGTAATCTACCAATGGAGAAGGCTTGGCTCATGAATATTAAGCAGGAAGCCTTCGCAGTAGTAGGATTCGTTATTTTGAATGCGGATTAGATGACGTCAACCTACATGAGCGGATTCTTCGTCGCTGCTGCGCATCACAACCAGACTCTGACCGAAATCAAAGGAGCTTTCAGGCTTACTTTTAATCGGTTACTGCTTACAAAGAACAGCAATTCATCGATTTATTCTTGAAGGAGTAAAAGTAACAGCGTTTCACTTCATTTGCGGCCTTAAAGTATTTCAAGTAACCAAGGACTCAACAGCTTTATTTCAAACTGGGATTGATTACTTTGACGCATGACGCCAAACCCAAATAAAGCATTCTGAGTCATTTCACCTTGTTTTTTTAACATTACTTGAATGATTTAAGGAATTGTCGAGAATGGACGAGAAGGTATTCACGAAGGAACTGGACCAATGGATCGAGCAACTGAACGAGTGCAAGCAACTGTCGGAAAACCAAGTGAAAATTTTATGCGAGAAGGTGAGTTCCGCATGACGGTCATCCTCAGCTGTGTCAGTGTTGCATTGTATGTTAAAACACGTGTTTTGTCAGGCGGCCCTTGGCCGCAGCAGTCAGCAGCAGACTGGCTATATTTGTTATCGGCTCAGATACAGTTGCAGTGTGCCCTTCCCACTGGCCGCTCATCCGAAGATGGCGGTGCCGAAATATTCTATTATTGGCCGTGGCTGTGCGCCATGAATGTGACTATTGGTTGTTGGCTGTGCAGCGCAGTTAGCAACCAGAGCTCGTCAGGTTATGCCCACTTTACTGTTATTCGTTGTCAGGCAGAGTTTTGGGTTTGCCTTTTGCTTTCTAAGCAAACGTTCAGATCCACCAGCATCCGTTAAAAAACCTAAACAGCCTAATTTTGCGTTGTATATGTCATTTATTTTCTTTTAATGTGTGAAAAGGAGCCATTTTTATGTAAATTGTTTAGTAATTTTAAAAATGCCCAGATTATTTCAAGTGGCGCATCTAGAATTAGTCCACCTGCATTAATCACTATGACCTTATTCTGTTAAACCAATATTTTCAACGTCCTGTAACTTTACCTGTACAGTGTAAAAGTGAAAATGTGCGCTCTTTGCCTTAAAATAGTTGACTTAAAAATGAAAATTCTGTCATCATGTACTCACCCACATGTTGTTCCAAACCTGCATGACTGACTTTCTACTGTGGAGCACAAAAGAATATGTACCTGAGTTTGTATTGGGAAAATATACAGGCTTTTATAATATATAAAATAATAATAAAAAAAAAATTAATAATAATGATTATTATTAGAAGTATTGTAATTAATATTATGATTCATTTATTTTTATTTTATTATTACCAGTTAGTTTAGATGTTACCACATTTTTTAGGTTATCTGACACATTTTTACAGCGCATTTGGTCCCTCAATCTATTTCCAAGAGCAAATGCCCATTAAGCATATGCCAATATTTATTCATCACTGGTCCGTGTCAACATTGCCTCTCGCAGTTTGTTTAATAGTTGAGACCATGGTTTGTTTGCTTTTGTTGTCTAACTTGCCTGTTTTATCTATTGCAGGCTAAAGAAATTTTATCCAAAGAGTCAAACGTTCAGGAGGTGCGTTGCCCGGTCACAGTATGTGGAGATGTACACGGCCAATTTCACGATCTTATGGAACTGTTTAAGATCGGGGGTAAATCACCAGATACTAATTACCTATTCATGGGAGACTATGTGGATAGAGGCTACTATTCAGTAGAGACAGTCACACTACTGGTATCTTTAAAGGTATGTGAATGGATACAGCTTTAATATTGATATATATATAATTTTTTTTTTTTTGAAAAAGTTCATTTGCATTGTTAATGGCTTGTTTTGTCAATTTAAATGGTCCAGGTTCGATATCGAGAGAGAATCACCATCCTCCGTGGAAATCATGAAAGTAGACAGATCACACAAGTTTATGGCTTTTATGACGAGTGCCTGAGAAAATACGGAAATGCAAATGTTTGGAAATATTTCACAGACCTCTTTGACTACCTTCCTCTTACAGCCCTCGTAGACACACAGGTAAATTGGTTTGTGATTAAGAGTATTTCATCCGTTGTAACTGTAGTCAACTCAAAACAAAGATGTTGCATAGTAATTTGAGTGCACATAAAGCTTAAGCTTTGCTCTTTCTCCACAGATTTTCTGTCTCCATGGAGGATTGTCACCTTCAATTGACACGCTGGATCACATCCGCGCGTTGGACCGTATTCAAGAAGTTCCCCATGAGGTATAAATTCCACCTGTGAATATCAGAAAGATGTATAGTGTTACTATATTCAAAATCATCAAGAGTCGCAGCTGTGAATACTACTCACAGGACCTTATGAAATCTTATTGGCAGGGTCCCATGTGTGATTTGCTGTGGTCAGATCCGGATGACCGTGGAGGTTGGGGGATTTCCCCCAGGGGGGCTGGATACACATTTGGCCAGGACATCTCAGAAACATTTAACCATGCCAACTGCTTGACTCTGGTCTCACGAGCTCACCAGTTAGTGATGGAGGTAAAAGGGAACTGATTACCGTGTATAAATATTTGTTGGATACATGAATGGTTTTCGATTTTTGGAGTAGAAATAAGTTTTAGATTTAGAAGGCCACAAGTGGCGTGTTGTTACTAGTGATATTTTTTATTATTATTGAGTATTTCCATGAATTAGATGTACATTTCAGACACCTTCACTTTTCTTTAAAACCTGTAGGCTAATTGAATAAAATCATTCAATTTGCATTCATAGAGTTGCTATTATGACATATTTTCAGTCACAATAGTGGCAGGTAATATATATATACATATTCATATACCTGTATATAAAAGTCATAGAATGAATTTACCTTTCTCATGAATCTCTTTTACTTAGATTTTGATTTGTCTCACATTGGTTATTTAATTATTCAACTAAATTGTCAAAATACAATTTTAAATAAAATAGTTGATTTACTATTTCACATTAATTACAATTTAAAGAATATACAAATATTAATACAAAATTTAGAAAAAAGTAATTAGTACTTTCTGTATTTTAAAAAATGTCTTTTGACAATTGAATAATTGAATAACTGTTGACAGACAAGGCAGAATCCTAATAAAAGAGATTCTGAAAGGTAAAGTGTATATAATTAAGTTGTCGTATATCATTTTTGAAGATTTTTAATGTTGTTTGTTACAAGAGTAAATTAGAATATAACATGAAGAAAATGCAGCATATCAGAAACAAAATATGTAATAGAAATTTGAAACTGTACAAAGTTCTAAAATATTCAAATATATTTTTTTGTTTTGAATTTGTAGCACATGGATAATAATACACCTACCGACTGTGGATTAGCTACTGGCTAATATATTTTTAAAACATTCCTACAGGGTTATAACTGGTGTCATGAACGTAATGTTGTAACGATCTTCAGTGCACCTAATTATTGCTACCGATGTGGTAACCAGGCTGCCATCATGGAACTCGATGACACACTCAAGTATTCCTTGTACGTATATGACATAAAGCATAAAACAATTTCTGTTCTTATTGATAATTTCCCTTTCCCTGTGTTATATATCTGTAATTTTGCTGTTATAAATATGAATATTAAGAGTGAGATTAAGAATGATTTCCTTTAGTTTACAGTTTGACCCTGCACCACGCAGAGGAGAGCCTCACGTTACTCGTCGCACTCCAGATTATTTCCTGTAAAATGGGAAGGCTTTTTTTTTTAATTACAATATTGCAGCACTATCTGACCAGTGGACAATGATTATTCATAGAAGACATGCTCATCAACACAAACCCCTGTCCTTGGACCAAAACATGTGCCATATCTATACTGCAATAAGATAGCTGCAGTCTTCTCAACAAACACACAAATGTAACAGTACTCTTTCATCTGCATCATGTACTTTTCTCTCTTATGTACTAAAAAGCTGTTGTGTTTTTGATCAGGATATAAGGGTTTCTCCTGACTAACAGGTTTATGTGCATTCTTCTGAAACGCTGTGTTTTGGAATAACATTTTGAATATACACTCTAAATGCTTATGACTGGATAATGTTCAAGTTGTGATGAGCTTAAAATAGTGCTGTGTATTATAGCTGCATTTTCATGCTGCATGGCCTCGGGTACACAATGAGCTGTCATCTGGCAAATTTCCGACTGCTGTTTTAAACGATTGCCTACTGCGGTGTTTGTTACAGGTGGGTATGAGACACTTTAGTTTTAGTCCCTTTTCAATGTCTTTTAAGCACTTTTTTCAATGCAGTATTTATTATTGTTCTTAGTTTACAGAGCAGTGGTTTTGTTTGTTTTTGCTTTTGTATGTTACTGCATTATTTCCCAATAATTTGTAAATGAGAGCACAATTGAATAGGGATTTGAACGGCAATAAAGACTCATGCTATTTATCTATGTAAAGTCTGTTTCTTTTTAGACAGCAGCTGTAACGTTCTGTTCTGGTACAAAATGTTAGCAGTGTTGCTGATTGATTTTAATTGTCAAACTGGGTCATTCCTGTTATGCAGTAAAATGGACTGAGCACTGTAACTATAGAAAGCTAAATATGCCTGTATTGTATTTTTTAATGGTTACAGTACAGCAGACTTGCTAAAAATATGGTCTGGTTAAGTTCAGGCAACTATTTGAACAATGAAAATTAAGAGGATGGAACCTAATAGGACAAAAAGAATTAGGTTAACCATTGCTCAGAGAAAAATAAATCATTTGAAATTTGAAAACTATAACAATTTCTGTAATTCTAAGTTTTTGTAAAATATAACAGTGAGAGATACTTGATCGTGATGTAATGTTTTGTTTACATTTTTTGGATAAGAAGATTTTTAAAAATGAGGAAATATCTGAAAGCGTTTATTTATTAAAATAAAATACTTAACACTCACTAAAACCAAAGTGCCACACTTGAAATTCACTCTTATGTTTAACTTAGTAAAAACAAAATAACATGATTTAAATGACTGGAAATTGTGAGTTTAATATTTTACACAGAACTGCGGACATGAAAATACTATGCATAACAGGAATGACATAACAGGTTGGTGTTTAAAATATCCGCTAGATGGAGCCATTTTCTTAACCAGTTATCTTTAACTCTAGTTAATTGTACCAAACACTACAGAATACCCTTAGAAGGACTTTGATTGTACTACTGATGAATCTATCACGCACCCTCTTCGAATAAAAAGAGTTTTAATTAGCTCCAAAACATAACTGGCATTTCGAAAAGGTCTTAGTTTTTGGAGGTAATTATGTAATTAACATTCATATCTTTCTGTAGAGATTCGATTAAAACAAAAAAAAGGTTAACGTGTTCATTGCGATCCTTCTGTATGACACAAATTAGCCTAGATATAAGAATTGACAGGCGCTAGAGCATTTATTTATTTGGTGAACACAATTCATACAAAAGAGTAATGCTTTACGTTTCAGTTAGACAATCAACAGTCAAAAATTAATGTCATAAAAACTGAAGACTTAGAACGGATTTGGCATCTTTGAAGCTCATTAAATTCCATATTCAAAATATTTGCATTCCTTTGATTTCATGACAAAAGTCTCCCGTTGACTGACTAATGCATTTTATCTTCCTCGCTGAGCATGCGCAACTACAATTCCGTAGCTACCTGTTTATCTATAATTAATTTTACGGATATAACTGTTTTCTAGAATATAAATCGAATCTTACCATGTTACAAATATTTTCCAAGATATTGAAAACTTTTATTTTGAATTATCATCAGCGTCTGTGGTTGGTTGAGAGAGAGAGAGAGGGTGGCGTTTACTGCAGCGTTCTTCACGTTCATTCGTAAATTCCAAATTAGCCTCAGTGCGTGAGACTGATATCTGCTGCGGAGTGCTGTGATTTGGTCTGACGGCGAGCTTTGCACTGTAAGTAACATGACCTTTCTTTATAGATCTCCACGGATGCCGTTGTCAAGATCATTTTTTTCTTCTTTTTTTGCTGGCTGCATTAGAATGTATAGCTTATGCTGCCACTAAGTGGATTTGTGATGTGGCATCCAGAGGTTGATAAAGAGGTGCACAGCTGGAGTAGTACAGATGCTTTTAAAGATAAAACTAACATTGATTGAGATGTTCATCATATGGAGATATATTTTTAATATGATATTTAAGCATAATATAATTCATATTTGGATTTATGACATATTGAAAACGCCAATGGAAGCCACCTAACCGGTACTGACTGGTTTTGAACCATTCTTTGCCATTGGGCTTCAATGATGAAATTCTAACAATTGATTTCAAAACGAGACACCAAATAAATCATGCCATTTATCCTACAGTGCTTGCTCTTTAAAAAGCATCGCTGTTTAAACACAAATATAGCCTATAAATTAAGATGTGTGCATGCATATTATTACTAGGCTATTGAAAAAAACCACAGAGTATAATATATATATATAATCATGAATGCATACTATTTGGCAAGAAATGGGGTGTTTGGGGAAAGTGTCATAAACACGGTTTCTCTGTTCAAAGTTCAGTTCAGATCAAAAGGCCCATGCATCGGTCAGTGTCTTATCACTGCAATCCACAGCGTGTACGCGCTGTTCTGGTGTTTTCATTGTAGGAAAACGTAACATATAGTCGCTTTGTTGCGATGTCCGAATCGTGAACCAATTGTTCTTTTGAGTCGGCTCTTTTTTTTAGCGAATCGGTTGAGCCTGTGCACACAAGCAGTCTGAAGGATTGTTCACAAAAATGACTGAACGATTCGTTGACGGATCGAATTGAATCCGTCAGAATCAACAATTGACTCCTTGAACCGAGAATCATCTCTTGTCAAATAAAACTAAACTTACTGGCAAATAGAAGAACGTTACATAAAACGTAAATCGAAATGTTTACAATTTTACGTTGGTTTGACTAAATTGCTTGTTATGGAAATACGCTACGATATTTAAATGAATTTTAATTCTTAATGTAAATATAAATTTTAAGTTTTACATCTTTTTTTGGTATTATGGCTGATCTGGGAACATTATATTACATAAACACCATTATTAATAAAACATAATCGAATTAAAACGTAATATAAAGCAATGCCTACATATCGAAACGTTTCTAAGCATTTAAAATGCCACACTGGGATGTATGGCTGAATCCGAAACGGTTCTTTGAAACGAACTGTTCAAAAGAATCGACTCGGACTCAACTGAGAATCAAATGAGTCGGACTTCCTATCACCATTGAAACACGTTACAACCGGGACGCAGCGCAAGCCAAAGCATCAAGTGATCTCGTGCAAAGCACATGAACATGATTTAATTTAAAAAGACACGGGCCCACTTTTGTAGCTGTCAGCAGAGAAACGCTTGATTTATTATCGTCCCTTTAGCCGTCTTTGGTGCATTGCCAAGATAAAATGTCACCAAGCTGCACATTTAAAGCGCGTGATTTATTTCATTTATTTAATTCTGCCACTGTGAATGCCCTTAATTGCAATATGCACATGCAAATAAATGGTTAAATTCTGTTATCTAAACTCAACCTTGAAGCATTTGATAATGAAGTTGGTTTTCTAATTATCATTGGAAAGGCGTGGTTCAAAATAGTAACCTCATATCATTTAAAACCGTGTGGAAAACAAAAATTGCAGTCAGCCTCAGTAATCCTGATTTTCACTGTATGGAAAATAATACAATGAAAGTGAATGTTGTTGACTAAGACTGTCAGTCCTTCACACACACTCTGTCGAATATTTTTGTCTTTCACAGAAGAAAGAAGAGAATAAATGAGAATGAATTACTGATGACATTTTATTGAGAGAACTATCCTTTTAATCAGTCCCCTACCCTGAGAATCAGTTTCTAATCTGATACTTTAGCCAGTTTTGTATAGAAACACAGGCCATATATACAGAGGCGCTGCTTTATATGGGGACTAGCAGCACCTTATGTCGTTTTCAGTGTGACGGATGTTCAGGTCTTTCTTTGGTTGGCTGGTCAGCTGTGTCTTTAGCAGCTACATGCTGATTCAGCGGTGGCTTATTCAGGAGAGGAATGTCATGTGCAAGCATTATTCGGTTGTTTCTGGGGATCTAAAAAGGCTTTTGATTCACTAGATGTTATTTAACTATATTGTTTTTCTATATAGTAAATATAGTAAAACTGACTGGCACCCATAAGTGAAAATTTTGTTTACATTACTGTTCAAAAGTTTGGGGTCAAGTGTTTTTTTTGTTGTTGTTTTTTAAGAAATTACTATATTTATTCAGCAAGGATGCATCAATGATTGCACTACTGTTTTCAGTATTGATAATAATAAGAAATATTTCTTGAGCAGCAAATCAGCATTTTCGAATGATTTCTGAAGGATCATGTGACACTGAGGACTGGAGTAATGACAACTGAAAATTCAGCTTTGATATCACATGAATCAATTACATTTTAAAATGTATTCAAATAAAAAACAGTTATTTTAATATAATTTATTCTTATAATATTTCACAATATTACTGTTTTATTGTATCTTGGAACAAGTAAAAACAGTCTAAATGAGCAGAAGAGATCTTACCATCCTCAAACTTTTGAACAGTAGTGTACTTACCATCAAAAATAACTTCAGTGTTAAAAGATAAAGAAAAGTGTTTTTAACAGTGTAATATTTTTACAGTGTACCATGGCAGCTGAGCTCTCCACCTCCATAAACATTAAAGAGCCACGCTGGGATCAGGGAACATTTGTGGGTCGAGCAAAGCATTTCTTCACTGTCACAGACCCGAGAAACATCCTCCTGTCGAATGAACAATTAGAAAAAGCACGTCAGATTATTCTGGATTACAAGTAAGATTCTACTCTGCACTTGTCTGCTTTTCTATAGTGTTTCATGCTACATAGTCTTCTAACAAGTAAGACTATTGTAATCTTCCATTTTCCTCTCCTTGAAGAAAAGGGGTGATAACACCAGGTCTCACAGAAGATGAGCTATGGAGGGCAAAGTATGTTTTTGACTCAGCATTCCATCCAGACACAGGCGAGAAAATGCTCCTGATTGGTCGCATGTCTGCTCAGGTCCCCATGAACATGACCATCACTGGATGCATGATGACGTTCTACAGGTGAATCATGCTGGTTTTG
>JAFVLL020031223.1:0-19764 GCA_021397915.2 Tor tambroides
GTGTGTATGTCTGAGTTAAAACAGCTGCTTCTACAGACCTGCTTCCAGCTGCTTCCAAATTGGTCTGCCATTAAGTTATTATCTGTTTATGGCTCTATGACCAGGCCCGCCTCTGGCAGTACTATCCTCTGTACAGTGGAATGGTTAGAGATGGGTTTTCGGGTCTGGTGTGATAATTGTCCATGTCATACTCATAAAGGCTGGATACCATAAAGACTTGGACTAGCTTTGTGTATAATCACAGTGGAGCCTCTGAGCTGGATTGTTTGTGTTTTAATGTTTGCCTAGTATCATTTCTTCTATGCACTCATACAAAGAATGATAAACTTTATTAATAAAGTGATAAAAAAGTTAGATTGTTTCAGACATGTCTAATTTTAGATATAATTGAGTTACTACTTTTTCCAGTCTTTTTTTTTTTTTTGATATGAAAATAAACAATTGATGTGAGTTGTATGTGTTTTTTTGTTATTTAAATGCATACAACAAGATCTGATCTGTGCCAGATGTTACTGAAAAATAATCATGACACTGTAAATGTGGCCTTCGTAGTCTTCTGTTTTCTTGAAGCTACACAGTAGTTCCCCACTCTGATTAGGTGCAAATTTGGTTAGGTACAAATAACCAGGTATGCAATCTAATTCATCACAGATGATGAATAAGAAACACCAAGGCTTTGTTTAAAAGCAGGGCCAGGAATAGCCAATCAGTGGCAGAGCCTTTCCACATGCTTACACATAGATACACACATCCCACACACAAGATTTGTCAAGCATGGAGAAAATAATTGAAACAATAAAAAATCTTCAGACATTTTCACTTTGATTAGTTTGCTCAAGCATGTTCCCAAATAACATGTACCTTCAACATAGTTTGTCAATGCCAAAAAAAAATGTAAGAAGTAATGTTTATATTATTTATATTTAGCCAGTCCCTCTGCCAGTATTTCAAATGGCTAGGGAATGCAGAGCATTCACAGCCTATATGGACTGAATGTCCTTGATATACAGTGCTTTGCGAAAGTATTCATACCCCTTCATTTTCTTTTCACGTTTTATGTTGCTGCCTTATGTTAAACTGCTTTAAATTACTTTTTTTCAACATCAGTCTAAACTCCATACACCATAATGATAAAGCAAAAAACAGGTTTTGGTAACACTTTAGAATAGGGAACACTAATTCACTATTAACTATGACTTTTCCCTCAATAAATTCCTATTTTGCTGCTTATTAATAGTTAGTAAGGTAGTTGTTAAATTTAGGTATTGGGTAGGATTAGGGATGTAGAATAAGGTCATGTAGAATAAAGCATTAATATGTGCTTAACTACTACTAATAAATGGCTAATATTCTAGTAATATGCATGCTAATATGCAACTAGTTGAGAGACCCTAACATAAAGTGTTACCCAGGTTTTTAACATCTTTGCAAATTTATAAAAAATAATAATAATAATAATTGATTCAATTGCATAAGTATTCATACCCTTATCCGGGACAGTTGAAATTTAGCTCAGGGGCATTCATTTTCCTTTTAGATGTTACTACATTTTGAGTGAAGTTAACTTGTAGCAAATTAAATTGAATGGGTATGATTTAGAAAGGCACACACGTCTTAATAAAAGGTCCAACAGCTGATAATGCATATCAGTGCAAAAACCAAGCCCTTCGGTCAAAAGAACTACCTGTAGAGCTCAGAAACAGGTTTGTGTCAAGCCACACATCTGGGGAAGAGTTCAGAAAAAAATTCTGTTTCATTGAAGGGTCACAGATGCATGTACTGTAGTCTCTGTTACCCTTAATGGAAGAAGTTTGAACCAACCAGGTCTCTTCCTAGAGCTGGTCTCCTGTCCAAACTGAGCCATTGATGGAGAAGGGCCTTGTCTAGACTGGTGTCCAAGAACCTGATGGTCACTCTAGTTGAGCTCCATGATCATGTGGGCTTAATCACGGTGTGGCCAGACTCAATCCTCTCTTCAGTAAAGACACATGAAAACACACTTGGAATTTGCAAAAGAGCTCCAAAAGGACCCTCAGACTGTGAGAAACAGCATTCTCTGGTCTGATGAACCTCAATTCTAAGCATCATGTTTGAAGGAAACCAGTTCTGCTCATCACCTGCAGAGTACCATCCCAAAAGTAAAGTGTGCTGGTAGCAGCCTCATGCTGTGGTGCTGTTTTCAGCGGCAGAGACTGAGGGACACATCAGAGTAGAAGAAAAGCTCAATGCACCAAAATATCGAGATAGCCTTAATGAAAACCCAGTTCAGAGCATTCAGAACCTCAGACTCGGCAGAAGGTTCACCTTCCAACAGAACAATGACACCTAATCACACAGCAAGAGTGGCTTATAGACAACTCTGTGAATGTCCTTGAGTGGCCCAGCCAGAGCCTGAGCTTAAACCCAGTCAAATATTTTTGAAGAAACCTCAAAATGTGCATCTGCCCCATCCAACCTGGCAGAGCTTGAGAGTGGAAGAGGTGAGGAGAAGAATGGCAGATAATTGCCAAATGCTGATGAGCAAAGCTTGTCACATCAAACAAGAAAGTCTTGAGACTGTAAAGGTGCTTCAGCTAAATATTTAGTTAAGGGTATGAATACTTATACAATGTACTTATTTCAGTTTTTTTTTTTTTTTTTAATAAATTTTAGTTGTGACTATTCAGTTTTTGTTTTGTCAATATGGTGTAGTGAATGTGTAGATTGATGTGGAACAAAGTAATTTAAAGCAGTTTAACATAAGGCAGCAACATAAAACATGAAAAAAAAATGAAGGGATATGAATACTTTCGCAAGGCACTGTATATAGTCAAAGTTATTATGTGTCTATATTTGATTTGTAATAGATTAATGATGGCACATTACTTTTAATTGCAACCAAGAGAACAAACATTATAACCACTTTAATTTTTCTTCTGATATTGTGCCATTCCACCTAAACATAGCCAAAGGTGAAGCAATCACTGTGCAGACTGCTATAAATGGATGGAGTTTGACTTCAGTGAGAGTTGTATGTAAGTGGCGGTTTGTGTGCTGGGCTGGCTCCACACTACAAAATTACAACCACGATGATGTGCAAACATATAGCTGTATTTCATCTCAGACTTTACAATGAAAGACAAGACAGGAAATGAACTCAGCTCAAAACCTAAAAATTTATGACCACTCCATTCAATGGCAGACTGCGTTTTGGACATACTCCTTCCCCTTTTTTTAGTCCTGGCTTGCAATATGTTTCTGTCTTTCATCCGAGTCAGTCATGTACTCTGGAATTCATGTCACTGGCACATTTTCTACGAGCTTGATCTGCTATTTATAACCTTTCTCTACTGCATTCTGGCTAGTCAAGATAAAAAACTAAATCTAAAATGATTCCAAAATCTCCTTTTCACCCCTGGATTGAAGAATCTGTAGGTAAACAAACAGCTTGATGTTACCTGACCTTGATTTCATGCCTTTCCAATTCCTCCAGATAGGAGTATTGTGATGAGCGTTTTAGTCGCACAGCTTTGGCAGCATGCAACGGAGAGCAATCTGCCCGCTGTCACTGCGGTGTAAGGTGAACATTCATGAGGCAAGTCATTTTCAGAAACAGCCTTCCAAACCCCACAGCACTGTGACAGACAGGCCATTTTAGATACAGACAGACATGAGTAAATTCTCCAGACACCCTCTGGTGAACTGTCTTATCACGGCATGCAGCTGGCAGATTAATTCACTAATGGAATCCTAATTAAATGATTTATGAAATGTCTACCTTGCGTATGACATGTCTTGGGTGTCCTAGGGTAAGCTGTAATCAGCAGCAACCATGTAGAGATTTAATAAAACTCTTGGAGAATGAGAGAATGAAGATTGCTGCTCAAACAATGTGTATAAATTGATGAATATATTTCTGCATTTTTTAATTCAAGTGCCTTTCAGTATTGTGTTGTAATAAGAATCTATCTCTTATGCCTGGTCATGCCTCACTATTATGAAGCATGCTTCAAGGTCAAAGATTCACAGTCCTGCTTTCATTTCAATTAACTTTCATAAAGAACTGTGGAAACACATCATCTGTCAATTAGCGCAAATCTGTATCGCACCAAGCCGGCAATTTGCTCAGTGAAAAATGTTCATTTTGTCCTCTGAGCTGAGCTGTCATGGCAGTCCATGGGGAAGCTTTGCAGCTCTAAGACAGATTGGGGGTAATCATTTCCGTACCACCATGGAGAACCCCATTCTGTATACTTCATCCTACTGGAAGGAACCAGGGAGGCGGCATTTTCAAAGCTGCAGGCATTTCTTATCTGCCATCTGTTTACAGAGAGGTAATAGAAAATACAGATTTCAATCACAAGGGCCATGTGCAAGATTGGTTTACGCTCAACTGGTTGCCTACAGATAGCAATACAGATATGTGGTTTTTTGGCATATTTCAGACCGGTTCTATCAGATGGAGACTGTTGAGGATTAAATGAAGATTTTCAAGTGTGGCATACTTTCAGAACCAGAATATGAAGTGAATATGATCTGGCTGTGAGTGAAAACTACAGTATGCAGGTTGAAATTGGTACTGTAGATTAGCATTTAGCAATAAGCATTCCTTTCTCAAAGTAAAACGAAAAGTGCTAAAAGGCAGCACTTTTTTTTTCCAGATTACAAGTTTTTTGTTTTGTTTTGTTTTTTTCAACTATGGGCACTTTTGGCTCTGTGGACTTTGGTAATGGTTATTATTATATGACAACCAATGAAAGCTTGCAGAGACTTGTTACCACTATAATATAACACAAACGGCATATTAAAGTGAAACGCTTTTAGGATAAATAACCAGCAGGCAAATATTGCTGAAGATTATGCTATTATTAATAATATAATATAATATAATATAATATAATATAATGATTTCTTAATTTAATTTCTTAATTTAAAATTTCTAAATAATTTTAAAATAATTTCTTCTCTCTTCTTAATGTTCTTTCCATCATATCTCAAATATTGTAAGTGTTTAATAGAATTCTGTGATGGAAATTACAGTACATTTCGGAATATTGGAATATTTTTTTGGAATACCGGAATATTTTGAAAATTGCATTTATTTTTGAAATAAAAATAAATTTGTCATGCTAAGGCTAATTTCATAGCTTTCATAACATTTCATGTATAGTATAGCATTTTATTTAATTTCCTACAGTTAAACTATATTGTAAACTTTTTGCATAATATATAGAAATATATTTCTCATATTTCATTTAAAACGTAGTACACTAATCTGTGCAAAATTGATTTTTGTAGTGGAAATGACACTCAGACAATATACAACAAGAAAAAAAAGTTATATTTCTGTTCATTTTAATGAAAATCACTGGCATCTGACAATTTAAAGAAATAGCTTGTGAATAGTTTCTTCTCCAAAAGAAGCATGCAGGCAGAAACTAATATTCTGTGGTTTCGTCTAAGAGAAGTAATTAACCAGAGATTGCTTGGTGGAGCCTGTAGAGTTTGATGTCAACCTTACTTGTTTTACTAGCACATTCCATGCATGCAATGACATGTTTGAATTGTAAGAGTAGCACACGTGACCGAATCCCTGTTCAGATGGGACAAATGGGACAGGGTGGAGTAATTTGCTTACAAATTTACCCTTTTTTTAAACAATGGTTTGGAAAACCAGCATCAGTCCTGTACTTCCTGCCAAGTAGCCTGCCACAACAAATCACCAGCCCTCCAGTGGTGGAGCTGTCTTTGTGAGAAAGCTATTTTACTGCAGAGAGTAATTGCCTCTCAAATGAAAATGCACCTGTAATGCACGCTGCTAAATGTATTGCCTTTCTGTTGGCAGCATTTCTACAGCAACTCTGTCAGAGCTGAAATTGCTCAGCATCATCAACTTTCATAGTGCTCTGGAAGTGCGCTGGATGAAAGCAGTAACTCAGAGGAAGCCTACCTGCCTGCTGTGTTAACAGTCAGCCAGCCGCACATTTATCTCTACTGTGAGCGGCATGGCAGACAAAGAGGAGTTGGAATCTCTTAGTTGTACTGTGGTGGTCTGAGCTTTATTTTGTACAGACTGTATATCATATTCAAGAGAGCCTCTGACTTGGCGGTTCAGTGCAGAACATCTTGATGAAAGTGGGAGGCATCAAATTGAGCATAAAGGGAAAGCAGCCACCTTGTTAGTTGGGAAATATATCTTTCAGATATATTTTAGACACACAGGCCAGACGATTTTGTTGCCATGTCATGATAGCTTAGTTATTACAAAAAATTCTATTTTATTGTTTGTTATTTTTATATTTGTTATAATTGTATTGCATCATAATGTTCTTTTACTAACACAAATATGTTAATTTAAGTCTTTTATCTGTCTAAACTCTTGTAGAAATGGAAAACAAAGCGACAATCCATTCTATGCTTAACATTTGGCCTACAAAATAATCTAAGGACTTGCAAACAATCATATCTCTGTAGCGACAACAGATAGATAGAGTACAATGTCCTGTATTCTTTCAAAGCCCGAAAGCTTTTTTCTGTGCTTATCTGAACCATGTTTTTATTTAAAGGTTACATTGCCACCTTTTCAGAGATATCTACTCCAAACATTACTGTGAAACATTACTCCTCACACTCATTGTTTTCATGGGCCTCGTGAGAGGAGATCAATGACGTTTGGGTTTGTATTTAATACTGCCTCTGTAGGAACGGCTGGATGGCCTTTGATAGGTAATAGATCAGACCATATTGAATGACCTAAGACACAGATTATCTCTGTAGCAGTCGGAGATCGATTGTGTGTGTGTGTGGGACAGCTCTGCATTTTATTTTATATTATATTATATTATATTATTAACAAATTAAATTGCCTTGTATTTATTTCAACTGTCAGTTGCTTAACTGGCATTCAGATGTTTTAAGATCAAACAAAAGCATCCAAACATGTCAAAGGGATATTTTACCCAAAAATTCTTTCATCATTCACTCACACAGTTATTCCAAACCTGTATGAGTTTCTTTTTTCTGCTGAACACTGAAGAAGATATTTTGAAGAATGTGGGTAAAGCTGGGGAAAAAATACAAGATAATCAGGCCAATTTTGGTCCGAATTCTCCACTTCCGACAATATAGGTAAAAGTAAAATCCTAGGTTGCGATGGTTCTACAAATGATCTTATCTGATCTTCCTGTCGTGTGGGGTGTGTTAAGCGTTATTGAATCTGCTCGGAAGAACTGTGGTGCCGCACCAATCTCAAATCATGAATATCAAACTTGTTGAATATTTATGATCAGGAAACCTGTTGTGTGGGGGGATCTCCGAGGACAAACACACACACACTGTAGATTGTCATGTGGAACGAAACATTTCCCAATCAGAAAGCGAGCTGATGGGAAGTATTACTCACCTCCAGCTCATACTGTAACATGCTGCATCCCAAACCACGCCATATACACTATGCACTTCTACACTATGTACTTAACCATGTAGTGTATGAATTATATAAGGTTATTTTATCGTTCATAATCTGAGTCTGATAGCCCCTTTCCCACTGCCACGGGATTAAAGCTGCGACAGTTGAGCGCATGAAGTGTCCAACATTCCACTTTGTTGTTTTTTTTTCCAGTTATTTAAGGCCCCGTTTACACTAGTGCGTTTTCGTTTTAAAACGGCGTTTTAGAATGAAAACGATCCCCGTTTACACTGACGTTTCCGCTGCGTTTCAGAAACGATCTCCGTTTACACTACACAACCGAAAACGCATGTCACATGACCATTCATGCAGGTACAACCAGAGATATGTAGAGGTAGATTCCCTATTATTTAGATGGTGGACGCGTCTGCATGCTTGGAGCTGTCGAATGGGGAATGTACCAACACAAATCTATGGGTACAACAACGTGCATGATGTTATTAGCTGTGGCCAAAACCGCTCCCTATCCACTATATAGTGCACTATATCGGGTGTCAGCCATTTTGTAGTGCTGTCCGAATTCTGAGTGAACGACTTCATTCCCTACATTCGTTCACTACTTTTTACCCACAATGCATTCTGATTTCGAGTGTACAACCGATGTACACTCGCTGAAGTACTATTTCCCACAATCCAATGCGGAGAACCGACGAGCTGGAAGAGAGAGTAGGAGCGAGGGAATTTGAATGAGAGATTCCATTTAATTTACAAAATTGATGATAATTTAGTTGATATTTAAAAATGTTCGCTGGTGGCGTATTCATTCTGATGTCAAATTAACGGTCGCCTGAGGGCGCTCTACGGCCATTGTCATCTTATCTGCGAGCAAAAACGCTGCTCGGGAGAGTTTCGAGATACTACAGACAATAAATACATAAAATTATGAACGTGTTAATGCGAGTTTATTTTTGTTGACAGTATTTTAATAGTATTTAATGTTTATGAACATACTTACAAGACAAATTAATAATATACCATCAATGAAACCAAGCTGATTACAATATAAAGTCATTTTAAGTGTTACTGCTATTTATATTATTTTATAAAATATAAAAGTACATATGTGAGGAAGATGTTTTTGCAACAGTCTCACGCGCAGTGTACACGTCACCGTCCGAATCCGTTCACTTCATTTCGTTCACTCCTTCTGATATAGTCCACTCAACTGCCATACACTATATAGGGATTAGTGAATGAGTGAACGAGTGAGCGATTTCGGACACAGCTATTGTTTACACGGTCGTCAAGGATACGCAGTGCTAATATGGGCAGCCATGCTATTGTTTTCAAAAGTCTCCGTTTTGGTCTGTTTAAGCTGAAACGCAACCCCGGAGTTTTCAAACTAAAACGGGGTCTGCAGCGTTTTCAAAAGTCTCCGTTTTCAACCTCTAAAACGCCGGAGTAGTGTAAACCATAGCAAAAGTTATGCGTTTTAAAACGAAAACGCACTAGTGTAAACGGGGCCTAAGTGCAATTTTCTTTTTGGAATTTTCAGTGTGAACGCACTACTATTTATAATACAAAATGGCATAGAATAGTGCATAAGTACCTTTTATAAGCACTTATAAAAGGTTTAAGTAAAACAAAAGGCATAAGTTTCTTTTATTTCTGAAAATTTAATGTAAAAAGCAATTCAAACACTATCATTGCCATTTCTTCTTGCCTATCGACCAATCTTTGTTTACTCTAAAGTCACATTTGACCGTGAGAGATTTTGCAAGACTCCCTGTGTTCACAGTCGGGGCTTGTTTGTGAATGGAATCTGTTAGTGTGTTGTGTGTCATTTTGGTTACATTGTGACACTCTAAATGCTATAGGAAAAAAACTGTTAAATCTGTTATTTTTTATTATTGTATTTAGGTTTGTGGTCTCTCACATTTTGAAAATCTGATAAGATTTTAAAAATCATTTAGTGTGGGCGAGCCTTAACCAAACAGTTTCTGGTTCCCATACTATGGAATTCAGTGAAGACCAGCAAATGTTTGGTTACCCACATTATTCAAAATATCAGTCACACTTTATTTTAAAGGGATAGTTCACCCACAAATGAAAATTCTGTCATTAATTCCTCACCCTCATGTCGTTCCAAACCCGTAAGACCTTCGTTCATCTTCGGAACACAAATTAAGATATTTTTCATAAAATCTGAGAGCTCTCTGACCCTCTGTAGACAGCAATGCAACTGCAATGTTGCCAGGTCCAGAA
This sequence comes from Tor tambroides, assembly GCA_021397915.2. Classification (NCBI taxonomy): domain Eukaryota; kingdom Metazoa; phylum Chordata; class Actinopteri; order Cypriniformes; family Cyprinidae; genus Tor; species Tor tambroides. The sequence goes on from JAFVLL020031223.1 coordinate 9,653, forward strand.
ACGTAGCAAGGACATTGGTAAAATAGTCCATGTGACATCAGTGGTTCAACCATAATTTTATGAAGCTACGAGAATACTTTTTGAGCTCAAAGAAAACAATAATAACAATTTATTCAACAATTCTTCGCCCCGAGTTACCGTCTTCTTCCATTTTGGAGAGTATCCCAGTAACAACTTGAGAGTGAGTAAATGATGACAGAATTTTTGGGTGAACTATCCCTTTAATTCATTGTATGAGAGTGTTAATGCTACAAGCTAGTTCAGAACAGATGTGAATCACTGATCTCCATATCATACATAACTTATTTTTAGATCCATCTGAATTCACAAACAGAGATGAATAAATATTGTAAATGAATTAAACTCATTTTTGCTTAGCAGGAACATGCAAACCAACTCAAGTAGAAACGAGAAACTGTGTACACCAGAACCGTGTCTTGACATGTTACTAGATATCAACACTATGATGAAGAAACCCTTTATTAAGATACAGTATTGTTTGATCAAGTTGTTTCCCCCTTTTACCCAATGGAAGCTGTTTTCATCACAACTTTAACTTGTGTAAGTGTGTGTGGTCTCAAAATATTTAGAATTAACATCTTAGAACACATTACCTGCATAAGGACTAATTACGAATTCAGCGTTTACTAAGAATAGCATCAATGGAAAAACTGTTTTATGGAAATGGAGAAACCTTTCTTTTTTATTTCTGAAACATGTTTAAACATTGTTTTCTCCTTCTTTTCATGCCATAACAATCATTCAACACCTTGAGAGGATACTAATCACAAAGACTCAACATCAGGGCTATAAAACAACACAGTTATCTCACTTCCTCCATGTTGATATGGTAAGACTTGAGAGGTATATAATTCATGCCATATATAGAGCTCAAATTCCCATATATCATTTATGCCAACCCTCGATCTGTCAACACAGGCTTTTATTCCTTTTAGTTTTCTATCAAAAGAGGCTTCCTTAGATCTACTCCAGTTATTTTATTCCTCTGTTTTTTATACCACTATTTATTTTTGTTCAGGTTCAGGCCTTTGGGATAAGGACTACAGTCATACAAGGCAAATTGTCGAGTTAAATCTGCTCAGCTGGTGGTGGAGCTCTGGATGACGCCCCAGAACCACATGCCACAGGGATTTCAAGCCTTCGAAGAATGCACACATGCTGTCTTGGGGTGCAGTTGCAGTGACAAACCCTCCAACGGAGCAGTCCTTTCGGTGTGCCAAATAACAAGGGATTTATACCTCTGCAACTCATCACCAGCCCAGAGCCCAGACACACAGACTCAGGGATTCAGAGTTCACTGGGCAGGGATGAGACAGCGGCCTGCATTCATTTACAAGATTTGCACATGCACAGTTGTAAAGACCCTCAGATGAGCAAGAACAGTGGCTGACAGTAAGCCCTGAAGCTATTCGGAGAGGAACTGTAATTAGATCATAAGTATTCCATGCCTTTTTGGTATATTTGGAATGGCGGTACCAAAAAGGCATGTTGTTTTGTGAGCCCCATGTCATCTAATAAGGGACTGATAGGCAGCACAGCTGGCTGGCAGAAAAAAAAAATGGCTGCACTGGACCTTGTTCACACCTTACACATCTATGCTTATTTTATAGATATTAATTAATTTTATTCCACAATTTTAATCAATTGTGATCAAGTTTATACAAATTTTATTAAAATGTTATTATATATATATATATATATATATATATATATATATATATAATTTTACAAATATATATATATATATATATATATATATATATATATTTGTCACACCATACATAATACAACTACAGTAAAATTCTTTTTGACTCTCCGCACATAGAATAAAATTAACATAAGAACAAAATATTAATAAAATCTAAAAATTTTGTCAGAATAAAAATTATATAAATTAACATAAACCAGAAATAGAATTTAATAGAGAACATTTATTACAGTTTAATGAGCATAATGAGCAACTACAGTGGCTCAAAAACATATTTTAACAAAATTATTAAACCAAGAGACATTAAAGCAATACAGCACAAACACACTTATACAGGATAAAGCCAAAAGAACCACAAGTTATTTGGACACTTTCTAGTAGACAGACTTTATCCATCCTTAAAGGGTTACTCCACCCCATAATGAAAATTTTGTCATTAATCACTTACCCCCATGTCGTTCCAAATCCGTAAAAGCTTTGTTTGTCTTCAGAACACAATTTAAGATATTTTAGATGAAAACAGGGAGGCTTGTGACTGTCCCATTGACTGCCAAGTAACTCTCACTGTCAAGGCACAGAAAAGTATGAAAAGCATCGTCAGGATAGTCCATTTGCCATCAGTGATTCAATCTGAATTTTATGAAGCAACGAGACTACTTTTTGTATTCAAAGAAAATAAAAATAACGACTTTTTTCAACAATTCGTCTCCTCTGTGTCTCTCCGCGTCACCGTAGCGCCATTTTGGATTGAACGCAAACTGCGGACGCTCTTGTGTATTATCCGCAACACAAGGATATGTATTCTATGTGTATTTACGCTTTGATTTGATTTGAACGAACATAGCGCATCCTTGTGTTGCGGCTGATACAGAACAGCGTATGCAGTTTGCGTTCAGTGGATAATCTCCAAAATGCGCTACGGTGATGCAGAGAGACAGAGAGGAGATGTTGAAAAAAAGTTATTTTTATTTTCTTTGCTTACAAATTATTCTCGTCGCATCATAAAATTCAGATTGAACCACTGATGGCAGATGGACTATCCTGACAATGCTTTTCATACTTTTCTCGACAGTGTTATTTACTTGGCAGTCAATGGGACAGTCACAAGCCTCCCGGTTTTCATCTAAAATATCTTAAATTGTGTTCCGAAGACGAACAAAGCTTTTACGGGTTTGGAATGACATGGGGGTAAGTGATTAATGACAAAATTTTCATTTTGGGGTGGAGTAAGCCTTTAATGTGATGAACTACATCTCTGGTGAACTAATCTTCACAGAAAGACTACAGTAGTTTTGAGAAAACATCTGCAGATGTCACATGGTTTCATGTTTTGTTATTGTATAAGCAATGGTATGACATTTTAAAGTGTGTCTTAGTTGTCCAAAAGTGTCCAAATACCTTTTGGGGCCACTGTAACTATTATCATTATAGCACAAAATAAAGGTCTCGGTTGTGAAAATGAAACATTTTTGCCCACATTCATAATCATTTGCTCAAATCTTTTCAATCCAGTCTCTTTCCAAGCAGAGTGTTGTGCATTCTCAACTCAAGAGACTCCGAGTGAAATGTGTTAGTGTTTAATTACATCATCCTTATCAACGTGATTTATGCCCTTTTAATTATCTCCTGGTTTGGCCTCCTCCAGCTTGAGAGAGAAAGCAGCATTTATTTTTGGAGTATTTTGTGCTTTCGTCCAGCTTTCTATTGTCTTTTACACGCTAGAACAGGGAGATGACTGTTTGTAAGTTTATTGCTAATAGCCTGGGTGAAATATTTCCCTTCTAACTACACAAGCACAGAGAAAAACAGCCATATTTCTGTTTTTTTGAGTCTCAGAATAATTCTCATGGCTATGGCTCCATAAGATCAGAGTGGGAGCAATAAGTGAAGCTAAAGGTAAAGATGAGGCAGAGAATTATAACTAATAAACCTCGTCTCTCTTTCAGATCCTTTTTTCTTGGAGTACAGCAGCAATTTGAAGTGAAGTAAAGCCTATGGAAATGCAATACATTGTGGTCTTTTGACCCACCTCTGCCAGAATCTCGAAGAACATGAGAGTGTATACTTGCTAGGCTGAACACACATCAAGCAAAAAGCCGCTTTTGAACATAATGTCCTTTGTCACCCATGTTCCAGCTTTGAGCTTTGGTGAAAATTCCTGCTGTCTGCAACTTGGAGCGAATGCATATTTTATCAAGGCTTCGCACCATGTGTGTTGTATTTACGACTCCTTGCAGGCTAGACGGTCCTCAGAGCTTTTGTGCATTATTTAGAACTCTGACAGAGTTTGTTTTCAAGTTTGTCCAAGGATGGCTCTCCGTTCCCGTACGGTGTCTCTGTTAATCTGGAGCTGCTTGCCAGAGTGTGGCTCGCTGGAGCTGTGCGTGTGTTCACCACACTCTGCTTTTTGAAATATAGCTTTAATAAAAAACTGTGTGATGGGAGAATTCTGAGGTCAACCTCTGTGTGTGGCCAACTCTGATCTCTGCAGAGGCTCATTGGGCTGGGATTCATAATCTGCTGAGGTGTGGGTGATGGGTACGGGGCAGGCGCATGCCAGACTCAACTCCTGCTTTCTTGGCCTGTGCATGAGCATGCATGGGAGCTCAATAATGTAGGCCATAAAATCAGCCTATGGGAACAAAACTGGAAGTACTGAGCTTCAGATCTAGGCATTGAGGTTTGGTGATGTGCATGTATTGTTTGTGAGACAAGCATTATATTTCACATGATTTTGCAACCTTTTTCCTATAATTTTACAATGTTCTCCCAGTCTATAAATGCCACATGCACTATAGAGACACTTTATCTGTGTCGTACTTTTTATATTGCATATTATAAAACAGATAGTTGTGATCCTGATTGGTTTATATATTCTCACTGTTCTAAATACACAACATAATGTTTAAACAAAGTTTTAATGGAAGACTGACTGTTTATTTATTAGGGATGCATGATGTATCAGCACCACATTGGTTATCTTAAAATATTAGATTACAGAGCCCTGCACATAAGTAAATCGCACACACAATATAACAATATAATAATCCGTTCCTTCGTTTTAAGTAAAACGTACACATGAAATAATAATTTGTTCTACTTCCTGTCCGCAATCTCATAAAACTGTTGCTTTTGTTATATGATATGTCATGGACAGAGACACTTTAATTGGGTTTTATTTTGAGTTGGGAATGAGTTATAGAGACATTCTCAAAAGCCTTGCAGTATTTCATGGAATCATTTTAAGTGAGAGGCATCTACATTAGTTTATGAGAATGCAGACAGGAAGTAGAAAGAATTATTATTTTGTGCATGCTTTACTTAAAGCGAGGTCACAAATGATTATTTCCTGCACATGATTTACTTAAAATGAGGGAACAAATTAGTAAATCGTGCGCACGATTTAGTAAACAGAGGAAGTGAGTTAATAAATTGTGAGTACGATTTGTTTTTTTTTCCCCTGCATGTCATGTCCAGGGCTCCGTATCTCATATGTAATATATTTATTTTTTAATTTACATTTAATTCAGTGTGTTACTACACCATTAAAATGCTATTATGCCTAAATTTAAAAAGACTCATTTCAGTTTTTACTGTCAACAAAATAGTTTAGAATTATTTGTAACAAATAGTATGGTATAGATTTGTCATTTAATGTAATGTACTGTCTTATTGGTATCAGCTAGAAATATAATATTGCCTTTGTATAAACATTTAATGTGGTGTTAACGATATTGTCAGTATAGTTGCATCCTCTCTTATACCTTATTGCTTAACAGCTTTGAAATGTGCACACCAGATGCATGTTAATTAGTTTTATATTTTGATTTAGAGATGGCAAATAACATTTAAGATACATTGGAAATGCTTACAGTATTTTAAATACCAAACCAAGACTTTGTTTTCTAATTGTTTTAGTTACACAGTGAAAAAGTTAAGCGCTTGAAGCATTTTCTAAGGGATTCATGCTGAGGAAACAGCTGGAAATAGAGAGCTTGTTAAAAAACAGTTTGGGTTATATTAGCCTGTGCCCTTCCCCATGCAATGAGAAGTATGCTAAACGCTCTGGCAGAATAATGTATCATGTCTAGAGTCGGAGCATTTGAAGCATATGTTACCAATTTAAAGGAAACATTCTAAAATCATCCATGGCCCTGAATACAAATGAGCTGTACACCATAACGTTAAAACAGGCAAACTCACAGCAACCATTAAGGTGATTGTTGCGCAAAATTACATTGCTTGGTGAATTATATGTGGTAATGGGAATGCGGTGGCAATTGCTATGCTATACTAGTAGTAGTAGATACTAAGTATTGTGAGAAAGGCACTTAAAAACAAGTTATTAATTTGATAGGGAAATTGGGCAATTTTTTTTGGTAACTGTTTGTAATGCATAATTTCTTGTTACTCAGTCACTCATATTCTTATGCAGCTGGGATACTGCCAACATTAGTAGTCCAATGTCATGTTTTCTTGGAGACCTCAAAAAAGAACTCAACCAATGTGTGCAGAATTTGAATTTCTTACATTGACAGTAAGTCATACTGAAACACTTTATGTTCAGTTTTCAAGGTGATTGCACTTTTGATTTTTGCTTCAGAGAAATGAAGTTCATGTTTATTCAATTCTCCGCAGGCATAATCTGAGACGAACACATTTTAAGGTTAAAAACATTTATCCTAGGAACGTTCCCTCAGTTCTTTGCAACTCATTTTGAGATGACATTTTAATACGTTTGGCATTGTCTTCTCTGATGTGCACAACAATATCAAAGATTCAACCTTTTTAAAGATGTGACACTGTGAAGGCTGTAAGAGATTTTTACCGTTTCGCTCAAGTGAAGCAGGGAAGAGAAGTCTCTATTTGCTAAAATAATAGATAGGGAGCCAATTTATTTTTATGGCCAATAAAAGGAAATAAATTTCAGTGCTACAGCTCCATGGTGAGTTAAACTTCCTTTTTTGCTTGTTTTGTTTTCATTAAGGGTCAAGTGTCAAACCCATGCAATATATTTATCCCATAATGTGGTTCCTGTTCAAAAGCCTCAATTTAGGCCTGGAGATGGGACAAAAACTCAGTCTACTATAAATACTGACAATGTATCATGATTGCCATTGCTCTTACTAAACCACCCAGCTACTAAAAGAGCTCAAATCTGCAGCTAATTTCACAGTCCCACTTTATATTAGGTGGCCTTAACTAATATGTACTTAGTACAATGCACTTATTGTGTACATACATGTTTTTACATTGTACTTATATTTTTAAAAATACCTATATGTAATTATATCTGTAATTAATTTCTGTAATTACATTTATAATTACACTGTTAACCCATCACTTACACCTTAGCCCACCCTTAAACTTACCCATACCACCAAACCTGTCCCTAACCTTACCCATATCCCACCTCAATAGCAGCAGAAGTGTTTTGCAATACAATATGAACACAATAAGTACATTGTACTTACATCAAAAAATAAGTACATAGTAGTTAAGGCCACCTAATATAAAGTGTGACCAATTTCACAAAAGGGAGTAACAATTAAAGATTTTCATTAATAAGCTACATTAGGTCACCAAACGTCTTCCATTTAATGCATATAGTCGCACATGTCCAAAATATACAGTATTCTCAGGTCAAGGTTATTTAGAAGATACTGTAATAAAAAATGCCTTATCCAGACATTTGTTTCCAGTCATTGTGAAAAAGTAGACGACCTTGGTGCAAGGGCAGGCACAGCACTGTGAGCAGTGAACACTTTTGTCTCCTGTTTCTCTGGAGATTCAGGCAGTCCATCACTGTCATAAGTTCATTATTGATTAGAGCGGTTTCTGTGTGATGTGTTCACAAACTAGCCTGTCCACCCCTCAGTGCTACCGTGCTACACTGTCTTTATCAAGTACTGAAAGTTTATCACTGATAAATGAAATCGTTGGAATGTAATTTAAAAAAAAAAATTATTTTTATTTTTTTTCCTTTAGCTACATTTATGGCCTTGCCCTGCTTAAAAAAATAAATAAATAAAGCAAGAGAAGAAAAATAAGAAAAAAATGTGAAAAAAGATTTTATATAATATACATATATTGTTACGTTCCTTCTGTTCTTTCTCTCTGTTTTCTTTTGTTTGGGAAGTGTTTGTGTGTCTTCTGTCCAGGAAGAAGCCCGATTGGTTCCTGCAGTCTAATTGGCCACACCCTGCCTGGTCAGCTGACTCCTTGCTGCCTATAAAGACTCCGTCATCACTTCCTGCTTCAGCCTTGTGCTCACTTGCTGTGTTTGCTCTGTTTGACTTTGCCAGTTAGTTACGAACCGTGTTAGTAAGACTGAGAATATCTATGTGTGCTTAGTTGAGTGTTTGTTTGTGAGAAATTGATTGTTGTTTGTTAGTTTGCTTTGCCGTTTGTTCATATTACTGACTACCGCCTGTTCTTTGACCTTGATTCTGGATTGCCCCTGCTTGGACTCGTTTGCTAACCACTGTAAATAATTGTATATAGTAACTTTGGGGAGGTAGAGAGACGGCGCCATTTTTGTTGGAACCTTTTTTATTGATTGTTTTTCGACAGGGAGTTAGGGAAGTAATTGTATTTTATTTCATTTTCTTTTGTGAACTAGGGAATTTAGAGGGATAAATTAGTTGGTTTTTGTTTGTGATTTTGGCATTGCCGGCTCCTGAAGCTAAAATACCCCAATTGTACTTTTAAATCATTGTTCTCATTAAACTACTGTTCATTCGTTTTCCAAAACTCCTCCGTGTCCTTGTATTCTTTCATGTTTTGCCTTTACCCCTAGACGGGGTGTAACTATATATATATATATATATATATATTACAAATTCAATTATTTATTTAATTAAATATAAAGAACAAACATCATTTTACTTTTCTTCTTTTTTTTTAATTATTATTTTGGAAACACTCTACAATAAGGTCTCTTAATATTAGTTAATGCATTAGTTCACATGAACTAACAAAGAATAATATGTTACCCTGTACCACAAAACCAGTCATAAGGGTCAATTTTATATACATACATTTTGAATACATAAGCTTTCCATTCATGTATGGTTTGTTAGTATAGGACAATATTTGGCTGAGAGACAACTATTTGAAAATCTGGAATAAAAAAATCTAAATATTTGTAATGTGGGGTTTTGGGGTTCTGTGTCATGTTCTTGTTTTCATGTCTTTTATTTTGAAGTTTAGTTATGGTTCCTGTTTGTGTCATGCTTCCCTTGCCCTCATGTCTTCATGCTATTGGTTCCCTTGTTCAATGTGTCATGTGCTCATTGGTTGTCTTAGTCATGTGTCTTGTTTCCCATTGGTTTGTTCATTTCATGTGACCCTGATTGTTTTTTATAAGTAGCCATGTCGTTGCAATTGATCCTGTTGGTGTATTAATGTTGTAACCTGCTGTCGGTGAGTCTAGTCTGTTCATGCCATGTCAAGTCTGCTTCATGCCAAGTCTGTTTCCTGTCAAGTCTGTTTCATGTCAAGCCAGTTCATGTCAAGTCAAGTCTGTTTCAAGTCAAGTCTTCGTCTTCGTCTGTTTGGATTTTGGATTTCATGTTTGTAAATAAACTGCACTTGGGTTCTCACTACGCTTGCCTTCAGTGGACTTATTACAGAATACACGACCAGCACTATGAACCGAGCAGTTAGCCTCCTCTGCCTTCATCAAGGCGACAGGGCCATAGAGGACTATGTTGCCGACTTTTGTGGACTGTGCCATTTGGTAGATTTTAATGATGTGGCTTTAAAGGACATTTTTCAACATGGACTTAATGATTCCCTTAATTACCTCATGCCTCGCCATACCCCTCACTGGACTCTTGAGCAATATATTGATTTTGCACTCCGTTTAAGTGGATCATCTTTTACTGTGGGTGTCGTGGAGGAGGAACACGACACTTCCTCTAAGCCTGCTCAGGTCATGCCTGCTACTCCTAAACCTTATCACATCATGTCTGCCAATCCAGAGTCTGCTAACATCATGTCTGCTACCCCAGGGCCTGCTCACGTCATGCTGGCTACTCAAGAGATTCTTCATAACATGGCTGCAATTCAAGAGATCCGTTGCAAGATGGTCGCCAAATAAGAGTCTCTTCGGAAGATGGCAGCCGTTTTAGAGTCTCATCACGTCTCAGCTGATCTTCCAGAGTCTCATCATAACATGGCCACCATTCCAGAGTCTGCTCGCGTCACGCCGGCCAAGCCAGAGTCTGCTCATGTCACGCCGGCCAAGCCAGAGTCTGCTCACGTCACGCCTATCAAGCCAGAGTCTGCTCGCGTCACGCCTGTCAAGCCAGAGTCTACGGGGCCTGCTCACGTCAAGCCAGAGTCTACGGGGCCTGCTCACGTCACGCCTGAGTCCCCG
>JAFVLL020031225.1:0-45945 GCA_021397915.2 Tor tambroides
AGCAAAGTGTCATTTCTTCAGTGTTGTCACATGGAAAGATATAATAAAATATTTACAAAAATGTGAGGGGTGTACTCACTTCTGTGAGATACTGTATATAAAACGCTTAGAGTTGTTTTTTAATGATCTTCCTCATACCCCCTCCTCCCTCATAAAATATTTAAAGTCTGCATCTAATATGCAGCAGTTCCGATGAAAGGCAAATGATCCCAGCCAGGAGAGAGAGAGAGAGAGAGAGAGAGAGAGAGAGAGAGAGATTTGAGATTTCAAAACTTCACTTTATTACAATATAATGTACATACAAAAAACTCAAAAAAAAAAAAATCAACCATCCATCTTGCACAAGCCTAAATTACCTTAACAGAAAAGAAAAACACAGCTCTTCTTCCACAATTTTACAAAGAACCCCATTTAAACACCAAATCATTTCAAACATTAAAAGATCATGCATTCATTTATGATAATAGAAATCAATTAAAATCCTGGATTTTACAAGTTTAAAAAAGTCAACTAGACTTTTGTTTATATTCATATCAATTTTCTCTTTCTAGTGACAAAAATTGCCATCTTTGCTTGCCCCAACAAGAAATTCATCGAGAGAGAGAGAGAGACAGAGAGAGAGAGACTGCGCTGTTAAAATTTCATTAAGCCTAATGAAACACCACCTCACGAGACTAGCTGAGCACCAGCGCAGGACAAATCCACACACTCGCTTTTCAAACATACACACCTACGGCGCGTGGCGTGAAGCTCGCCCGCTGCCACGGCAACCGCTCCAGAACAAGAAACACGAAATATAAATGCATTGAAACTGAGAACGAGAGCACAGGAGGGGTCACGTCTCCTGAGAAATGTCTCTGTTCCCTGAGGCACCGACAGTCATCTATTCCCTCCTCCCCTCCACCTTATCAGTCTTGACCCTCTCATTACAAAGCTGTTAAACTGCTGGTAATACAACCAGATTTATATGTTTTGCACCTCCCAGCCCTCCAAACCCCTTTAGCTTGATGCATCCTAATAGAGGGATATATACACGAGCGCGAATGTTTGCCGTCATGCCGAGCAGGGTAATTCTAATTACCATGCGGTTTGATCAGTCTAGGCTGTTTCCAAGCAGATTAAAATGTCAGGGTTGACAGAGGAGGTGAGGCCGAGCGAGAATTAACAAATACACGAGAGAGCCACGCGGAGGGGGAGTCTGTTTAAGAAAACCCCGCGCCAGTCAAACCTTTATCGAATCTGACGTGTACGAAACAGTCGACAGTCGGGAGTGCAGAAAGTATACGTTACGCACTAATTCTGTGATACAAAAATAGAACGGAGTGGGCATTATTGTTACATTACGTGTTATTTAGACGCTATATGTTTGTTCTGAATTTCTGGTGAAAGTCCAGTCAGTTCCGCATTATTCGCATTTACAGCACTCACTCAGCCTCTCATCTCGTTCTCATTATATATGATGACTGCGAAATTGATCGTAGTCTTTTTCGGTCGCCTTTTTCCTCTTCTGAAAAATTAATGTGAAAGAGTCGAGAGCGGCCGTGCTGTTGTTAACATACTGACCGCTAGATGGCAGACTGTAGCTTTTATATCCTTATTTGAGTACACATCCGCTGGGTAGAGCTGTTCAAACCAGCTAGTATCTGTACTAAAAAAACTGAATATTATATACACACATTTATATTAGTGAAGTGCAACATGTATGGTAAAAGACATGGATGAGATGGATTACCTGTAATCTGTACACAGAGGAAAAGCTATTTAAAGCACATCAAACAGCTATAGACTCAAAAACAAGACCACCAGGGCCTTGTGGGTCTGTTTTGCTTTCTGCTTCCCTCCTTGATCCACCTGGATGAGATCCATATCTTACCCTTAATTTGCCTTTTGTGTAGCAACAATGAATGGTGAATATGTGCTAAATTACTGAACAGTTAAAGATGCAAGATAAACTCAGTGTATACTAAAAATACATGAATGTATAAAAAGTGCTATAAAAGGGTGTGACGCTTGTATTAGTTTTTGTGGGGGTCCATAAAAAGGAGAGTTTTGTCAGATAAAGGTAAACAGCTTTCCACAGTCAGTGTTAAAATGGAATTGTGCTTTCAAGTCAGAGCTAAAGAGAGACGTATTCATGATCCCATTAGCATCCTTGTTAATGACAGACATGGCATGAATCGTATTTCTTAACGATTCACCAATTCTTCACCCCTTCTGCTACACAGCTCAGCCATTGTGATGATCTAATGGATCTTCCTTCTCTTTCATTTTAGCTCACAACAAAAGTGAGAAGAAAAAAAACATGAGAAATGATATTAAAAGCTCTCCTTCTCTTTGAGTGCTACAGTAAGCCTCTCTCTCTAATTGGATCTCTGACTGAAAGCAGCCGCTTTTCTTCCTCAGCCACACATACTGTTGCCCTAAAGGATTTGTCTGATTGAAAAATCATAAAAGGGAGGGGGTGGAGCCAACAAAAGCTAGGCTGTAAGTCTCTGAATACATTCACACTGCTAATGACTTGATCAGTATCCAGCATATAGATGAATTCTGCTTGTATGACAACTTTTGCAATCATGAAAGTACAGATCTAATCTAAAAAGGTGCCTTGTAACTCTTGTTGCTTCAGATGAACCCCGAGTGACAATCATTGGTTGCTGAATAGAATCATCAGATTACACTCAAGACACATTAGAGAGACTACACACAAGTATTAACTTAGATATGATCTATAAAAGTAAATCTGAATGTTTGGTTAGTGTTTCTATGCAGAAAGCAATTAAAAGGCAAAAGTCAAGATGACAAAAGCAAGGTAAGTTCTTATGGTAACATTTTATTTTATGGTTTTCTTGTTACACGTTGCATGTACTTACTATTATAATAACAATTAATTATGCATAATTATATGCAAGTAACCCTAAGCCAAACCCTAATCCTGACCCTAACCATATAGTATGTACATATAGTTAATTAACATTACTCAGTACTTAAATATATAATTACACTGTAACAGAACTCCTATGGGGTTTAGATGCATTTGCCTTTGTAAAGGTTCAACAAATATCATACATAAGCTTTTAGGCACTTTGAGTTTTAATATAAACAAAATTCTATGTGTATTTTCAGTATGAATGAGCATTTTATTATTCTGTTGTTTCTTGTGCATTATTTGTGTTCTGTTTCAGTATATACGAACAGACTTTCCAGCCCTGATCCTAGACATTTGTTAGTCTGAACCTCCTTTTTCCCTATTCAAAGGTGTGAACCTTTTCTTCATGTTGCCAGGCAACACCAGCTCCCATGAGGCTTTGCCTTGACAAAGTACTGTGTTCTCTCAGGTTCAAAACTAACATTTGTTCTTCTAAAGAAACACTGAAAGCACGGCAGAGCTTATTGACACGTTGATGCTTATAACAAACAACGAAACATGCTTTTACAAATCGCTTCAAATCTTTCAATGGAAACCATACAAATGTGGGCAATAATAAATATCAAATAACATTTTCCTTCAGCTAAAGAAGGCAATCTGTGGTGGAAAGAGGATTACATACCCTGACATAGAGGACTTTGTCTCCAACACGATAATGGCCTTTTGGCTGCTTCTCAATGCAGAATTTGACTGGACATTTGCATGGTGGATCCTCTGATATCTGCCACACCTGAAACAAAGCAACAAAGAAAACATGCTTTTGATGATGAGCGTGCAGTCATGCACCAGTACGCCAAGGATTGGGAAACCGCATACAGTGTATGACGTGAAATACACTCACAATCTCATCCAGCAAGTTACCGCTACTCTTTTTCCCACTAGTCTTCACAAGGCCGTTTGACGGTGATTTGACGGGTGTCTTGATGGGTGACGGTGTAGTTGGTGAAGTTTGCTGAGGTTCTGACGGGGTGTTTGAGTCAGAGAAGATGGACGTGGACTCTGGGGGAGGGGGAGGGGTCAGAGGAGGAGAGGGAGAGGGGTCTGGAGGAGAGATGGTTGAGGGGGTTGAGACTGGTGGGGGCTCTGGATCAGGAGGGAAAAAAACAGGTGGGGTGGAGGGAGACGGCAGAGGTGAGGCGAAGAACATGGATGGTGATAAAGACTCATCTTCATCTTTCTCAATCTCTCTCTCGAGCTTGACCAGCGCAGGCGGCTCAATGCCATACCTGAGGGGGAAGGTTTATATAGCTCTGACTGACAGATGGTCATAGGATGATGACGTGATATAAACAACTTTAAAGGATCAAAGGAACTCACCTCGAAGCAATTCTCGCAAGTTGCATGAGACACAAGCACACATCCCTGGGATGCTTCTGAAGAACTGGTGAAACACATATATTGTCATTCATACAACAAAATCCTCAGAGGCCTATGATGTCAGCTCAAACATATACTGTACCCTGGGCGTAACAATGGACAAAAGACAAGGGCTTTGATGGACACATGCAAAGATTCCCTAAGCAAAAAGACATTTGATATGTCTATTCAGCTAAATAACATTAAACGTTCTCAAATAACAGGATTATAACCCTGTAAAGTGAATGACGATGACTGTTAGGGAAACCTCAGGTTTGAATCCAGTCTTACTGAGGAAAATCTTTTTCTTACTTTGTGTTTTTGAAAAAAATAAAATAAAAATTATTTTAAAATATCTAAATACTCTTACAACAAGATCAATTTTCACTGACAAAAGTATAATAATAAATAATAATAATAATAATAATAATAATTAGTTTTATGTTTAAAACAAGAAAAACATTTGCCATATTTTATTTTTTATGATTTTATTATTTCTTATTTTATTAAACTTATATTATTTATTATTTATTTTTCTTATTCAATTAGCAAAGAATTTTCTCTTCACTAAATTTGGTTTGAAAACAAAATTTTCTAAAAACTAATTATCTTGTTTCAAGGATATTTAGATATTTTTACTGGAAATAGTACACTAATAATAGTCATACTAAACACTGCAGAGGATTTTCATCCTCTAAACTAAAAACAGCCATAAAGACAGCATAAAGTCATTAAGAAAAGAAAAAGATGTTTGCATGAGCTTCCCAACCCATGAGCCTTTGACACAAAACAAACTCTGTAGTCAAACTTTGCACAGATAATAGTGATACCTTTGTTGAGCAGTGGAAAAGTGGAAAACACAAAGACGCTAATTTGAGGGATAAAAAGGGTGTTGAAACTTGTATCATGAAGAACAAAAACAGAAATCTGTCTCCCTTACACTCTGACAAGATTTGAATGTGTGAATCCTTATGAAAACAAAGAAACAATGGATAAATCTAATATAGCCCTATTTTGAAAGCTATGATTAATGTTGGCTAGATTAACAGTCCTAATAAGAAGGTATGACTGTAGACTGGTTTGAAGTTTAAAATAAACATAGAATGTTCATTTAAGTCAAGCAGTTCATGAAATCCATTTCAACAGTCAAGCATGTGCATATATAAAAACTCAACTATGGGACTCTTTGAAAAGCACAGACACAAAGTTAAATCAACACTGATTCTGTCATTGCAAATGTCCCCCGGGTTCTAAGACTATAGTATTTCAGCCCCTTCTTAATGTAATATGACCTATAAACCTGTAAACCTACCAAAACTAGACGACTGATAAAAGGGTTTTGTTGTTTTTATAACAGTTATTGAACACTATCTCATTCTTGAACGCTACATTATTTTATCTATCCTCTCAAATCCTTTCAATGTACACTCCTTTTCATTTTATCTATGATTGTATTGTATTATCTATCTTTGACGCTATTTTTCCCCCTGACCTACTGTCCTTTCATTTCTATTTCCTTCTCTTTTTCTCTCCATTATTCATCACACAGTGATGGACAGCAGGGGCCAAGGGTGTGACGCAGTGAACAGTGGAGTGACACAGATATTGGTACTGCTTGTCTATTCAGCAGTTCTTTAGGGCTACAGCCCCACAGGACAACAGCCTGCATAGACCGAAAGTAAGGCTTATTGTAACTGGACATCTCACTTAATGATCTCATAAGTGTAAAAATGAACAAGAGAAACATTGATCTTTCTGTGCTTAAAATGAGTCCACGGTCAAATTTCTCAGGATTGTTGGTGAATCACCTCACAGACTTATAAGCACATGCCACTTGTATTGAAACCAAAGAATCTAGTCGGCTTAATCACAAAGACAGTATATATCTAAAATATATACGCAACAAAAACATTTGAACATCCCATGATAAGACAAGAGAAAAACATGCAGATTTGAATACTCACCAAGATCTTCAGATTCAAACAGGTGTGATTGCTCCACTCCAATTTTACGGCACCAGTACAGAAAGTTAGCTGTATTGTCTCGAGCAAAGAATGATCCAGAGGCTGCATCAGGCCGCCAGCGAATCGCACGCCGAATAAATGGCTATGGGACACAAAAGAAACCAACTGAAATACATCTCTGATTAGCTTAGTGTGTGCTCATTTGAATATTTTGCAGTAGGCCTATCAATTGCACAACAGATAACTGGCCCTCTATTTTCTTTTTCAAGGAACATATATTGTTCAAAAATAAGCCTTGCATCATGTGTTTGAAATTTGCTTTCTCCTGCCAGTGTTAGTAATTCTCTGTCAGTCTTCCTCTGAGAAAAAAAGATACTGATGCACCTCCAGCACACAGACACACAGGTGAGGGTCATAGTCAGAGGCTGAAAGACTGCCAGGGAAGTAGTGATATATGTTGTGTCTCATTTCGAAGGCTGCACCCTCTGGATGTCACATTTGTCGGCCGTATAAGTCACTGAGGCTGCCTCGTTTCAGAAAAGTAACAATTACATTCCAAAGTATGAAAGAAATTACAGCAACTCATGCCTCATAAGAAATAACAGTCTGTTTTATTATGTCTACCTTTCTGAAATGAGACATCCTCGATGATGCATGCAGCTGACAGATGAGACTTCTGGAGGGCGCGGAATCTATTTATTTCTATCTGTTTTTTATTTTTTGAAATTCAGCTAATTAGTGAGACTAAAGTCCTGGCAGCAATCAGACATGAAAACAGTATTATCACTAATTCACAATAATTAGCAATAATTTCAATATATCAAATCTTTATTTGAGAGAGAAAAACCACAGTCTGATTCCTCTGGATAGCATCATATCATTGCATATCATCATATCAACACAGATGCAGGAAATATATATTCCAATAGTCTCATTACGATGTGGTTTATAATTTTAGTCTTTAAAAGAAACGAATATATTTTAAGGTTCATCTTAAGTACAAACTTAAGATCAAACTACCCATAAATGTAATGTTTAATGTTATGAACACCTTTCCATTGCTGGCCAGAATCATCTTCTCCTGTAGCGCCTCTGCAAGCTGACACAAGACGACACCAGTGTCTAGTCTGTCCATGAAGTTATCCACTGTTATATCCAAACCTGTGCAGAAAGCGTTAAGAGAAACAAATGAGCATTAAAGGGGTCATAAACTGAGAAATCAAAATTCCCTTGATCTTTTGATATAAAAGAGGTCATTGTGCTATAAAAACATCCTGTAAGTTTCAGAACTCAAAATGATCTCGTTGTGATGATCTCATCTCTGTATGTAATAGTAAACACTGCCTCCGCAGAAGAAGATCAACTCCTGCTTCTACATCACTGCCTGTTTAGCTCCGCCCATTGATTTGTGCACGTAGTAGGTAAATAAGTGGAAAAAAATTTAATAAAGTAAAATAAATAGCGGCAAATGCAGATCTATGCAGAAACCAAACGATAAACTTTATTTGATGAACTTTATTCAGTAAGCGTCAGTAAGAACTTGGTCCTTTGTTCACTTCATTTTACCATGGATTCATTTACAAACAAGGCACAATTCGACTCAGAATTTTCAGAAAGATTGAAACTAAAAGACGATGCTGTGCCGACTCTATTGGATACGACAGTAATGTCGCAACACAAAAGTGTGAGTAACTGTTTTCATTACGTGATCACTATTGCTTTGTCTGTTATTACAGATTGTTTGATATGTACTGAGTATTTATGCGTTTTTAACTTAAATCACAGCAGTGTCCATTTGTGAAGGACATATACAGTCAAACATACACAACTGTTAGCCAATCATAGCAGTGGGCGTTTACATCTGAGTCTGAAATCCGCCATTGCTGTTCAAAGAGTGTTCTGATGAGGGGGGTCAATACAGGACAGAAAATAGCCTATTACTTCTAAATTATAATGTTTTTAATGTAAAAATCTTGATAACATTATCAAGAGAACAGTACAAAATAATAAAAAAGGCAGTTCATGACCCCTTTAAGAGAGAGATAAAGCATGATCAACAAACTTACAGTACTAAAGAGTAATGTTATTAAAGCACTGAATGAATTATAGTGAATGAACTGGCAGCTATAAAATACATATTGACACTTACATACAGTTCTCTACAATTTCCATGGTTGTTGTTTCACCTTCCATACAAATCCTCTTCTCCATCATTTATTTATCATTCTTTCACTACCTAAGGCAACTTGAAAAAAATCCTCTAAGTACACTCTGAGATTCTCACGGCTGTGCAGACACATTCCTGAGGCCTGGGTGTTAAGTACATACAGATTCAAACACAGCAGTGGTACCGGAGCTTACCATCATGGTGAAGGGGGAGTAGGGGCCTGGGGAGGGGGAATACAGGAGGTGACGGTGCAGGGAAACCACAACAAAAACAGAAATCCTAATGTGCAGAATGACTAGGGATGGTCATTAGCATAGAGCAAAAGAGAACCGTGTAAGGAAACAAAGAGCTCTCCTGCTGTCTGCCAACCACAGAGTCATAACACTGCCCTGAGATCAGCAGGAACAGGAAGAGTTGAGGAAGAGAAGCGTGTGTTAATAAGAGAAATCACTCATCAGCTTCTTCGGTGAAAACAACAACAAATCTGAGTTGTATCACATCTCATCTCATTTCTCAGGTTGTTGTGTCTCTGCTACACATTTAGGTACCACCAGCCTGTTGGCTTGCGGGTTTTGTGGTGTTTTGACCTCTTTACATGTTGTGTGTCGTTGTCATCAAGCCTCTTCAGCCCTCAGTAGTATTAAGAGGTTCTGACAACACGTAGGGACATGCATACGACACTCATACCCTGTTCTGTTTGAGAAAGGCAATTCCTGCTTTGGGGTCTCATCAGGGCATGTGCCATTGATCCAAGATGCAGAGGAACTTAGGGAATTCTATTTAAAATGACTGTCTGTAAACATCATGATATTCCTGATCTGATAGGCAGAGAGAATAATCCTTACCTTGTGCAGGATTTAATCAGGATCTGGTTGTGTAAACAGGGTTTTATCCTTTATACTGACACCAAACAATGGCAATGGGGAAATGGTAACCTTGAGATATATAGACCCGTGTCCTTGTTCGTAAGAAGTTTTAACAGAAAACTATCTTAAATGACAATACGGCAGTAAATCTAATATGCAAAACACCTACAGAACATAGCATTTAGAAAGCACAAGGAACCGTCTTTTCCTAGAACCGTGACTGATAATAAAATAAGTGGGCTGGTGATTTCAAATTCACATTTCCTTGACAGACTTGAGCTGCAGTTAGAAGTTTCCATGTGTTAAACTGCCAAAGGCAATTTATGGTTGCTGTAAAAGACTCAATATTGCCCTAAAGATTAAGTTTTTACTACAATTAGCAAATTCTGGTTAACTACACTCCTACATGAAGGCTTGTCCATATCCAGGTACCTCTCCATCCTTGTTGCTGGTGGTGGATATTTTGATAAATGTCTCTGCCCCCCCCCCCCATACACTCTAGGTCAATGGTGACCTATCTTCTTTTGTGTTCGACAGAAGAAATTAAGTCATACAGTCTTGAAATGACTTGTGGGTGAGAAAATGATGACAGAAGTACCACTTTTGGGTGAACTTTACTTTTAAGGTCATTAGTTTACAAATCACTAATGCTTATGCAAATATGAACATGCTTTTATTTTCTTACCAAGGATTCTGTTAAGCCAGATGGCCAGATCTTCTTTCATGGGCAGCAGACTGGACTCATGCCTACACGCCAGCCACTCGTTGTACTGGTGCAGACAGGAGAGGTCAGGTCCTGGTTCCCACCTGGGACTGAACGGACCATTCATACTGACACAAGTAGTGGACTGCTGGACAGAGAAGGAAAGAGGGCAACTTTATTGTTAGCTAAAGTGAATGTTGTTTCTAAAATGATAACATGTCTAGAAAACATTCAAAAGAAAATGGCAGATATCTTTTTTACCTTTTTAATGTTACTTTTGATCAATTTAATGCATCCTTGATGAATTAAAGTGTAAACTTCTTACCAACCCTAAACGTTTGAACAGTTGTGTGTGTTTTAAAATAAACCAGACTACCAACTGCAATTGGACGAAATCCATCACCTCTTTGAACACATAATCTAGCATACATACCCTCTGCAGCAATGGGCAGGCAAAATAGTCCTGAATGGACTATTAAATGTGCTGCACATGTGAAATATAGCAGCACATCTGTTCTCTCATTGCTTCTGTATATAGGCCACTGTCTGATTTTACCTCAACCACTGCTGGATTTACACTGTACCTAATGATGCACATCTACCACATTCCAACTGTTCTTTAAAACTGACCAAAGCAATGAAAGACAAATTTTAACTTTGCTGACAAACAAACCATCTACGGATGAGATAGGGATAATTGTGATAGGAATTAATGCTAATACTATTTTAAAGTCAGCTGTTTCCATGTCTAACTGATGCCAGGTATTGTACAATATATATGAAAATCTTCTCAAGAATACAATTCCAAAGAGGGAAAACTGTGTAAATAAAAGATTTAAAAAATTTTGGAGGTGTGCACGCAATTACTGTGCAGTAAAAACCATTAAGATTTGTCATGCCAGGCTGGATGGGGAAAAAAGGGCAAACACAAACAGACAAATTCCAGCTCAGGGTAGGATTTAATGTACAAGTCTTACTTCAATCCCTAGCAACTGAAGAATGCTCTGTCCTGTAATTTCCCCCCTACTCAGGCAACCATTCATCAGAGGGGCCTTTCACATGTAGAAACATGCCCCTGTTTCCCATAACTGCCAAGGTTTTGTAAGGCAGAGGAAGGAGTGTAGACACCTGCACGGCAGATGTGTGCTATTGAAACAGGCGCAAGAGAGAAATAGTGGTAAATGTACTGTAAATCCAGCCCCATTTATTTTATTAAAGCTGCATGACCAGAAGCTCTTGAGTGAGCAGAGGGGCCTGATGTTGGAGAGCTTGCCAGAAGAAGGTTGGTGAGGAAGAAGAGAGTAAGACACAGAAACTCTGTAACAATTAGGTGTTGTCCTCCACAGCACAGAGTGAGGGGTGACGAGATGTTATGTATGTTAAGAGTGGTTCCATGTGAGCAGGGAGAAATCACAAACCTTTCATAAAAGGTCTACATACAAGAAGAGCTCAAGATCAAAGAATAAAAAGGAACCTTTGTATCAAAGGTTTTTATTGATACAATAGAAATTTGAAATAACACACGTGACGTGAGTAAAAAGAGGATACAAAGATGGGTGGAACAATGAGAGGCTTTAATAAAGGTAGATGAAGTACACAAATCCTATAGTTGAGTTAATGTACAAATACCCTGATGATATATCACTCTAGTAATAGAACTCCTTTTACATTTCTACTTGAGTGAAAGTACCAAAAATATTTTTTGGCTATCTGACATACTCCACTCACCTGTTCAAATACATGATTAAATATAGGGAATGTCAAACAGATAGAATAGATCCTAAATAGGTTAACGCTTAGTCTATGTTAATATGAATTATTAGAGGGCTCATTTTGATTCAGACAAGATCAAATTGGTGATTGTGGAGACTGTACTCCAACTGGATGAATCAATGAGTTGTTGACTGCTGCAGTCAGATCAAGTGAATTCACTAATTAATCACTGTCTGCATCCAAAATTGCATAGGAATGAGTAGGAACTTAAAGTATCAAAAAAAGTAAGTTCTATAATCCAGACATACTACTGCCACCATGCTGGCATTGTCATGTGACCCATCAACCTCAACTGAGTTGCTTCACTGCCATTTAGCAATCCTCTCCTGTGGCCTCATAGGATAGCAAAGTGTCCATCAGATAGACACTTCAGAATCTTGCTGGAAGTAAAAGGTCATTGGGGTACTTTTTGCCTACTGTTTTATGAATACTGTGATTTGGACATACAACTCTTTTCACAAACTGGTTTCACATACTATATAATAGAGAAATATGCATAATCGGTGAACCAGTTTAGTCGGGTCATTTAAAAGAATCGACTCATGATTCATTTATGAATCGAACATCACTTTTGGGTTTTTAAGCTGGTCTCAATTTCTTTCCTTTAAACACAACAGTGTAATAGTGAAGTAAAAAGTCACATATTATGCTTTAGAAATGTAAGTTTCCCAAAATGAAAATAATATATAATACTTGATACAATATATTTAAGTATACTGTATACAGTAAAAATACTGTACATCATTACTGTCCACAATTGTGTATAATTATTGTTCAGTCACACTCCTGAAAAACAAATAAACTAAAGCACGATCTATTATCACAGAGATCTGCCAATCAGTGTTATTGTCGAGCACAATAAGGTCGACAAGGATGATGCAGAAATGTGCAGAAGTAATAAACAGAATTGGCAGAATGGATGAGTAAAGAACAGCAAAATGTGAACATGCCTTGAACTCCAAGCCCTCGTGTGTGTCAGTGATGAAGGCTGAGGCTCTTTGACCGATGGAGCATGGGAAGCCCACACAACAGGATTACAGCACACAGGTGCCACATTCACACCTACACTGCAACCTGACCATACTCAGACAGGAGGAGAGGAAGAGGTCTTCATCCAAACACACAAACAAAAAGAGGCTTTATGTTCACACACTCATACACACCTAGATGCACGTAACACTAAAACACACACACACAGACTTACGCTCCAGTTCACCGCTTACAGATAGGTGTGAACATTCATTGATACACACTGACACAAGACAACACAAGAGATACAGAGGATCAACTGCACCCATCCAATGATATCTTTCGTGCAAGCTCCTGATCAAACAGTCAAATTTTATAGGCTGTAATTGTGTCATTCACTCATGTTCTGGTTAATAACTGAATTAATGCTGAAAGCTTACGCCTGGTATACAAGCTAAAACAGATACAAACTACAATTTTTAACTGCCATACCAATCTAAGTGTCAGGTTCAGAGTACGTCCAACACAGTAAATCACATTTCTGCTGGCCTGGTAGTCTAGCTTCTCTTACCGTTGTTAAATTACAGCCATGAGTTGCTGTAGAGAAAGGGCTTGATATTTATCATACCTAATTCTGGGTTGATAGGCAAAATGTAGAGTACTTGTTCTATCAAGGAATTTGGGTGCAAAGAAAAGATCTCTGCTTCAAAGCATATAGAAGAACACCCAAGGCAACCAATTTATTTCTGGAGTAAATCCATGTATAAAAACACCACAGAGGCTGTGTTTATTTTAATGGCATGTGTAACACTGAACTTCAGCTGCAGAATATCAATGAGAATATTAGCACACTCAACATATTTTTGTACTACAAAGGTCTACATTTCAGTGAAACTTGAGAAACCACTGTAAGCAAGTGTGACATTACTTATAGTGAGTGGATCAAAACCACAAACAGTGTGAGTGAAACTTGCAGTCCATTGGGGCCATTGGGAATGTGGGGTAAAATGAGTTGGTGTGAAAGATGAGCACCCTCTGTATCTAGCAAACTGTGTACACATGTTAATAGTTTGATATGTAGTTTAATGTGAGGGACACATGTTAATAGTTTTTTGTCCATTTTTTTCTCAAAACAATCTAACAAAATATGAAAACATATTAGGTTAATATTAAACCTTTCCCCTGACTATTTACAGATATTTTTAAGAAATGAATTTATTATAAGAGGATAATTTATTACTTATATATAATGCATATATAATGATGATTTATAATGATTTGTCTTACCCCATATGACTCGACTTACCCTATGCTATTCGTCAACACTCTCAAACTGAAGGGACAAGTTTGGCCATTGCACAAGTTTGCTTAGAGGAACAGTTCACCCAAAAAATGTAAATTCTGTGTATATTTAAATGTGTGATCATCACACCCACCCTCAAGTCTTTCAAAACGTGTATGGCTTTCTTTCCTCCATGGAACACATCAGCAGTTATAGCAGATTGCCCAAGCTGATCTTTTTAACGAAGATAAATGGGGAACATTTAGACTTTCAAGCAATGACATCCTGAATTTCATTCTGTTCTTCTCAGAAAGCTATCAAATGACTTCAAAGGACTTATAATAACACAGAATATAATATAATAATATAAACATACTTAGAATATAATGCATTATGGATGACTTTTATGGTCACCTTTAACTGTATGGCAGAGAGCAGCACAAATACTCTTTCAAGCTTCTCCTTTTGTGGTCCACAGAATATACAGTAGAAAGTCAAACATGTTTAGAAATGTCATGAGGGTGACTAAATTATAAATACTTTTCATTTTTGGGTGAACTAACTGCAAATACTGTCTCATCTTCCAGTCCCTGATTACTGAGCACTACTGTGACTGTGATAAAAGTGAAACTTTTATCAGGCAGTAATAGGTAAAACAAGTAAGGTTGACTGGAGCCAGGTAAAAATCTTAAACAATAGACCTAACCTTCTCATACTCACAGAAAATATGGCCTTGATAAACTTTGTTTCTATGAGTGCAGAGTTAAGATTGTTAAGAAGGCTGTTACAGATGAAGTCATGTCCTGATGGCAATACTTTAATGGAATGCAAAAAATAAAATAAATACTAAAATATTATTATTGCTGTATAAATTTACACCATCAAGTAGGACCTGTCACGAAACCTAACGTTCGCGATGAGGACATTTTCAGAAACAGCTCCTTTATACATTACATATCTGTATCTGACCTTGCCAAACGAGTTTTGTTTTATGAAAAGCCAGCTGTAAGTTATTCAAAGCAACTTAAAATATATCTGTCCTGAGATCGAGACCAGCAAACCATTACATTTCATTGACCGCTAGTGATATCAAACTTTGAAATAACCTGTAAAAAAAAAAAAAAAAATGCTGGGTAAAATATGGACAGAACAGCGATTGGGTTGTTTTGACCCAGCGTTTGGGTTACTGTCCAGAAGGTTGTGTTAAGCATTTAACCCAACAGCTAGGTCAAAACAACCCAATTGCTGGTTCTGACCATATTCAACCCAGCATTTTTTAGAGTGTACTGATGAATTTGCTGACCTTTGCAAATAACGAATGAATAACTTAAGTCTATCATATTAAATTCCAGTTGTATCTAGTTTCTGTGCTATACATCTTAAGACATAAAAAAACACGAGAGCCTACAGTCCCTACCTCTCCGTGTGTCCTCAGCAGATCCGCCAATGTCACTGTCAAAACTTTCACTCTCTCCTCCAAATACGCTCTCGGTGTCAAGTTGCATTTACACACTACCAGCGCAAATTCACTGAGTATCAGTGACTTAGCCTATGTGTTTAACTACACTGTGATCATTCATAATTTTGTAGCCAGCTATCAGTGCTAGCAAACGCTTTTTACAAATTTAATATAAAAAATGAGTTTTTTGGGGAGCAGACAGTCTCTCCAATGTCTTTGGGGATGATACTGTGGTTTTATGTTCAGTCATCTTCAGCTGACATCGTTCTTCATTATTACTGGCAAAAGCGATAAAGTAGACTTGAAAATCATCTACATCATATTTTCGTGATTTACAGAATTACGCGATGCATTATCAGGAAAAATGTACTACTTTTCTCAGAGGGATGAATTTGAATATGGGCTATGATGATATTTCTGTCAGATGAGAAGATAAACTTCCTCTGTTGCTTGTTTACCCACGTAGGATTTGCATATCCGTGTTAAAGCCTCAAGATTACGGAACGTGCAAACTATTTTTAACAGCATGGAGCTTTGATCTTATTTGGTTAGTTTTATCTTGTATCCATATAACATTGCAACGTTTCGTTCAGAGATACACCCTGCAAATCATCTGCTCGTGTCCGAAACCATAAACACTCATTTACTTAAACCAGCAGATGGCGTTATTATCACTCATCTAATCGACATTGTCTTTGCTGTAAAATGAGTTTGCATCACTTGAAGTTCGTCGCTGAGTAGCACTTTTTCAGGTCTAAACATATTTAAATGTTTAATCTGAAATGTCTGTTTTGGAAATGCTGATATTGCAAGACCATAGAAGATTGCAATGGACCATAAATTAAGAATTAATTTCAGTGTCCACGTTTACGTTTTGAAGTTAAACCATTAATTTATCATCCATTAGATAAGGACTCTATGCCTTGTTTTAGGTCTGAAAGGGCGTGTCAAAAATGTCTGGTTTCCCGCCCACTCGGTTGTTTATGGCGGGTAATGGATAAATGTGTGTTCTCCCTAGTTAGGGAGCTTCAGCTACACGACAGGGATCACTGCGCAGGACCTTGACAGATGGCGGAATTGTGCGTTTCCTGGACAACCAAGGAACGCGTCTGGTGTTTGGATAGACACGCGCGAACCCAGTGAACACCAGGCACGTGCCTGTCCAAATTGGTCCCTGGGGTCTGTGGGGCCCGTTCAGCATCAGATGGGACCATCACTAATTGGAGCTCTTTCTCTCACAGCATTAGTCTTTATGCTCGATATAGATTCATGATGTGTCATGCACTGAACTAATACACTACATCTAAATATTATTAATAATTCAGTAATTCCATAATTCAGCAATTTTCCTTTAGATCAAGAAACAAAACCCACCTTAAAAAGCAAGTGTGAAAACAGAATAAAGGGAGGGAAATAATCACATGTATCATATACAGAGCTGGCGCCTTAATTTACATGTCATATGCGCTATTGCTTAATTTACTCGAAAAGACACATTTAATTATAGTATTGCTTCCTTGCAGAGGGAGTGAGTGAGGCAGTCACTGTTCATAAAGTGTCAACTCAACATCCGGGTCAATGGCCTCAGGGTGCGACTGCAGTAATTACTGTACTGCAGCTGTCAGATTGTACACAGCTGCAGAGGACGTGAAGTTAATAGAGTTACTGTAAAATGTGCCATTAGTTGACGTCGTATTTGATACACATATCTTGAAACCGTTTAGTTTACCGTTTGTTCCACATATTCGCCATGAGTTTTCTGTCATCATTTCGCCTGTATAGGTTATAGCCTAGTTAAAACTATATAGGCCTAGTTTGGTAATTATAAGAAAATAAATAGCCTAATGTAAGTTTTATTTTAAATAATTTTAGTTTGAGTTTTCTTTCAAAGACATACTTTGAAATAAATATACAGTAAAGGTATATGACACAGTTGCAAGAGAAGCCTCACGCGATTTATTCCTAAAGTCGTCACTAGGTGGGGCTGCAGTATTCCTGTGGGTTTCAAGATGCTTCACAGGCTTGAGGGAGGCAAATCCTTATCACTATAATCAGATTATATTTTCAGTTGCGTGAATAGGTACTGATTTTATATTATTATGTTTTTTTAGTTTGTGTTAGAACGTTCTGTACTGGAGACAACAAGGCACAAAACAGGAACACATTCTTATGATCCCTGTGGTCCTGATGCAACATCCTCCACTTTCTCTCTTTCGCTCTCGCTCTGTGTGTGTGTGTGTGTGTGTGTGTGTACAATAATACGATTACTTGTGAGCGATGATGGGATCAAGTGTAGCTGTAATGTAATTAGCACATGATGGAGAACTAGATATCAGTGCATTATCAGCTTTCACTCATCCACATCATCAGGTCTGTAACAATGTCCAAACGTTGGAGCGGTTCAATATTTATGTAACAAACACTCACGTTAAACAAAACAGATGACTGCACTTTGTAATTATTGTTGACTTGATCAGAATGATCTCCGTCCCTTCTTTCCATCTCTCTTTTTCCACCACACATACACAGTCGCCTCATATTTGTGTTCTTTATAGCTCAGTCTCAATAATTCATTGATTTTCTTCTAGTTTACAAAATATTCCTTGACAACCACATTCCTTCTTTATTACTATAAGCATCTCTGTCTCTATGGCAACCTTCTTTGCTCTCCAAAGATTGAGAGAGAAAAGCCACTGGACAAAGAGACCCGAAAAAGAGAATGAGATGGAGAGAGCCAAGGCCAGACAGATGTTCTGTTTGGAATGAGCATCTCATAAAGAATACAGGATGACAAATGGAAATTCTCTCTGTCTCTCTCTTTCAAATACACATTTTCAAGTCTGTCTATCTGTCTATCTATCTGTCTGTCTGTCTGTCTATCTATCTATCTATCTATCTATCTATCTATCTATCTGTCTGTTTGTCTGTCTGTCGATTCGTTTATCTAGGTGCAGGTTTTTGGATCAGATGTCAGTGTGGTACAACATAGCCACGCTCAGTGTTGCTGCAGCCATTCCATGGTGTTGATGGACAGCGTATAGGAAAAACTAGCATATTGAATTTCATTGGTTCAGGTAGGGTTGATGGGTGGGGCTAGAATGCCCCAGTGATGACTGCGTCAGAATGTGCGTCAAATTATCACGTTTCAGAATAGTAACCTTGAGGGAGGGGGTAAATGGAGGAACTACTTCTCTGCTGCATGAATTTGATATCACACTACTCAAAGTTTCACACACACACACACACACACACACACACACACACACACACAAGCACACACACACACACACACACACACACAAACCTTCGCACACACATCCATACTCATATTTGAAGTTCTCTTGCAGTATACAAGGCATGCAAGCAAGTGTATGTGAGTTCTACTACAGCTCTCTGTCTGACCTTGATTTGTTCATTGAATCAGGGGACGACTACATCTCTTGGGTGCTGTAGCTGCGGAAACAGGTGTAAATGTCTCCAGGTTCAGGATGACTCATCACATAGACATACAGCCACATTTTTTTTTAAACATCTTGTTCATTCAAACCTTTTCTTAAACAGGATGTTACAATAATTCCAAAAATCAATGAAATATTCTATATCTGTTTCAGAAGTGTGTCTGTCTGTTCCATCCTGGGATCTGTCTGTCTGTCTGTCTGTCTGTCTGTCTATCTATCTATCTATCTATATCTATGTCTGTTGGTCTCAGTAGTATACAGTGTATTGGTAGACTTTTTTTCTCTCTAGAAAGGAGCATGACAGCTACTTTGATCAGTTAAGCATCTTTTCTGGCTATCTGTCTTTCTCTCTCATTATCTTTCTTTCTGTCGGTTTATCACTCAATCTGTTTCTCTGCCCTCTTTTATTGTTCAGCACACTTGAGTGACAGTTAGCTGCTTCATCCAGACTGCTGTATGCTGAAATAATTGGCCAGAAAGTGCTTCTCAATCCAATCTATCTGTGAAGGAATGAGTGACAGTATAGCAAAGTGGCGTGAACATTTGTGCACATGATACTGGATACTAGATGATTATCCACTGATCAAAACAATAGAAGGTAGAAACAGGAATGGAGGTGTAGAGCAGTACACTGAACTCCGGCCAGGAAAACAGTGTGTACTGAGTGAGAGCAAGTGCGTGCAAATGAGTCACCAACCATATCACCTCTGTGCTGTGTGAGTCACCTATAGGTACAATGATAAATGGGTAGAGGTGGAAAAGAGCAGACAGATGAGATAGATAACAGACAGAATAGATGAATAAAATGTGGTAAGTTAAAGCGTATGTAAAACAAAGAAACATCTCTATCAGGTTTGTTCAGATTTCAGTTTTCTGAAAGACAGATAAACCCATGGAGCCCCAATTAAAAATCAATTAAATCTAGTTGCTTCAACCTAGTAAGTGCTCATTTTGAAATATTAGTAATATAGAAGTTATGTTAACTTTATAAAAGAATCAGTAAAGATTTTATAGCAAAAAAGAACCACAACCAGGTGGAAGTTTTTAGAATTATATGAAAAGGCTTTTTATTTGCTAAAAAATGTATAAACTACAATTCAGATGATAGAAATGTGTGTAGTAGATTGTGGATAACAGGGATTTCAGCAAAGTTTTGATCATGTTGATAATTTAAATGCCTTAAAAATTTGCATATTAAATATGATACAGCATAGGCTTTGAGGGTTAATTTCATAACATAGAGACCGAAATTAATCCAGAAATTATGGACCTCTGAGAATAAAGACCTTTTAAAATCAGCATTTCCACAACAGACATATCTAATTAAACATATGTCTGCTTGGAGTTAATTTGGACTTAATATCTGTCCAGGGAGTGCAGGGCAAAAAATGTTTGCAGACAAACACAGCCCACACCTCTTCACTTACTCTTGGTCATCATCAAATTTTCTAGCTCAAACTGCTTCCAAACTGCCCATGCTTGGCTGGTTCTTTGAAATCTGGTTCCAGATCTTACAGCAGAAATAGTTAACACAATTGCAATGTCTAAACCCAGCTTGACAGCATTTGCAGATTTTTCTATATTCCATGTGACTGTGTTAAGTCATAAAAAGAGGAGTGTTAAGGACAAGCACTCTCCCAAGAGCTTTCTGAGATCTGTGCTCACACTTGGAGGAGATTTTTTTTTCACTTATAGTTTTTTACAGGGTGTGTAATTTAACACTATTTCACTGTGAAACATGTATATGTACAAACATGCATGGGAAGATGTGATTTAAAGAAATATTATTGGTATTTTTTATTATCTGTATTGAAATGTATGTGTATATGTGTGTGTTATGACACACACACACACACACACACACACACACACACACACACACACACACACACACACACACACACACACACACACACACATTTATACCCACCACCACACACAAAGAATGACTCTAATAATTGATTTCTAATTCTCTCCCTGTTGTTCATTTTTCTAATTCTGTCATTTATGCAAAAAAGTTATTTTGTTATTATATGTGAATATTTGTTCTTGTGTGGAAACACAAGTAAAACATTTGATGAGAATCTGCACTTTCAAACATTAAAGAACTATACAACCGTTTGAAAACATACATAAGATGTACAGTATGAAAGATAACAGATATGCACAACATAATGCCCATTTCCTGTGCGTTGTTTCCACTGGATGTGTCCTGCTCCTCTGTGGGATGCATATCTCATTGTGGACTGGCTGTTTAAAGGTCAGGCTTCTCCCCTGAGTCTTTCAGTCGCTCTTTCTCCTCTCTGTCACTCACTCTGTCATTCAGAGCCACTGCATATTATGTATAAATGCAAAATGTAGCTCATCAGTTAACAGAACATTAACAGTTAACAGGCTTTTATTTGATATTTAATTGTGCATGCAGATTTTATATATTTCATATATTGATTGATATTTCATATTTTTATGTATTTGGATTACTGTAAATGTGCATTTCTAATAGAACTCACTTAATTTTTAATAAAACACTAATATTTAATAACACTGATACAGTCAATGCAATCTGTAGCAAATGTCGAAATTAATTTTTAAACTGCATATTATAGCATTTTGATGCCAAAATTCACTTGTTGCATTTAAAACAATTGATTTTAGTGTTTTATTTTCAAATGTTAATAATGACTGCTTAGCCTATTGTTTTACCATTATTGGCCAGAAAACCCTAATTTTAAAATAATTTACTATCCCTAGTTTCATAATTATGTACTGTGCAGAATGCAGTGAATAGAAACAGGATCATTCATGATCTCAGGTTGTGCTTTCAGTCTTGCTTGAAGCTACAAGAGTGTTAATGTTGGAGATGCATTAAAATGCTAAAAATCCTGTAATTGAAATTCATAGATGTTAAATTCAGACCCAGCAGAAGATATGCATGTTCATGATCTGCTGAATTCCTCCAGCAGCTGTAATGGCTTGCCCTTTCCTGTCTCACAAGCAAGACTTTCCCCACCCACAAGATTTCCTCTTCCAGCACCTGAACGTGATGTGAATCTTGATTACAGGAAGTGAATATGGGACATCAGCATGCAGTACTGACGCAAAAACCCACCCAAGGCTATAAACACCCACACACACTCCTGCAGTCAGGTGGTTTCTAATGGGTGGAGCTGAGTGGGAAAGCCCAGATTCTCCCTCTGTTTTATATAACGTATGTGCTGAAGCGAACAGTTAAAGATCACCACATATCGCTCGCCACTTAAACTTAAACAACGACTACATAAAAGTTCCTTTCCATTCGCTTATATGCTCCTCTGTTGGAATAGACCAGATTTTAATGACTATGTGGAATAATTGATGAGGATACTGAGAGCTGAGCTAGTGGGGGAAGGGTCTTATTCGGTTTTAATATGAGAGCTCATTCATTCACTGTTTTTCCCCCTCACACATAAGATTGATTACATGTAGACATCCACCCTCACCTCTCCCTCTTTCTCCCAACGGAGAACGAAACACTGGATACGCCTGCCCCTGTCCATGAGGGGATCAGGAGATATTTATGGGTTGATGCAAGCCTTCAGGGCCCTCATGCAGGCCCCTGTCATCAAAGAGTGATTTCAGTCTCACTACACCACCCCTTCACATCCCAAGAGACCACTGCAACACCTGCCCCCCACTAGCGGATGCTCAAGCGCATCCACCCACTAACAAAAATACATATACCAGCAAAAACCACACAGGTTTTTATTTACAATGATGCTTTAAAACAATTATTTAAACATGCTAATAGAAAGATTGCTATTATGCCAGTAAAGTCTGTGTGCGATCTTTATTCTCAGTGTGACATTAGACATAACTGAGAAGCTTGAATGAACACCAAGTGAGGTGGGTGTGGACTGCAATCTGTGCTGGACATCCGTGACGGTTACGGCTGACAGAACCAGAGTAAACACATGTAATAGGGTCACAAGTGATGGGCTCAATTTGGTTGTCTAATTAACAAAAGCAATAGCTCAACATGGAATCTGCTAACCAATAACTTGTCAAGAAAAAGTCTAATTACTTTATTGTTTGATTTTTATCCATTCATATTTTATGACTTATTATGAACTTATATTAAATTACAAATTATAATATTAGTTGTACTAGTAGTAGTATGAGTTAAAATGATTTCATTATTATAGAAGTTAATGGTTATTATCATTTAAAAAGTTACTAAGTACTACTATAACAAACCTGTTGTCTAACTAACTATTAAAACTGTGCTATTACTCCACCCTTGTGGTTCTATACGTGGTTATCAGGGTGGTGTGTTTTAAATCAGTATTTCTGTGAAAACACTAACCTGTGCATCTTTCTTTGTGGCGTTTGGACATAACCTCACTTAGAGCAATTACACGTCCACACTCAATTGACAAGCTTTCAATTACGTTCACCCGAGTGTGAACGTTGTTTCTTCAGTCAATCTGATAGTGTAAATCAGCAGCTGAAAGAGGTTATCCAATTAGTAACTGACTTACACAATGTAACAGAGAGAAAGGGCAAAGCTGGACATTGTCCAGACTCTGACGGTTCCCTCCGGCGGGACAGGAGCTTGACTTTGACTGCCCTACTGAATGCATGGGGCCATTTGGCTGTGTTCCAGGTTGTGGAGGATGTCTGTGGCATCTGAGCATATGAAACTCACAAGCCTGCAAATATCCTTTTTTCCCTCTGCTGTATATTACAATACAAAAGCCAAATGATTATCTCATCATTACAAACCATCATTTTTACAGCTAAATACATTTATAAATACACAAACATACAGATAGATAGATAGATAGATAGATAGATAGATAGATAGATAGATGTCCTACACCAAGGTAAAAATACTGCCAAGGTCAAAACCTCTAAAGCTAGTGAGACCAATGTCTGCCAGTCTCTGGCAGGTGAGTGTCTCATTTGCACCTCTCTTACTGTGGTGTTCTGCAGGGATGCGGTTCTGTCTGAATCTGCAGCACCATTTTGTGAGAGGACTCTGTTTTTTAATCTGTCTGAAAGATAGCACAGACGCAAACAAACGCAAACAGACTTAAACTCTCCAATTCTATGCTGAACGACAGGCCTAAATTTATTTTAGACAATACTTTTGTCAAACTTAAAGATCAAATGTTTGAAGAGGCTTTTTAATCAGGCACCATGGATGCTCTAAAAATTATGAAATTCACAAATTTTTTTATTTGTTTGGTAATGATACACAACAGCAGGAGGGCAGGGTTTGTATTTAGGAGGGCAGTAGGTTTCCTGCATGAGAGATGCTGATGAGAGACGAGTCTGAACACATCCTCTAAATAGCTTCTAAGTGCAGCCCCTCCTTCCTGCTGCCATTAGGTTTGTGTGGTCAATAGGTTTTGCTGATCTCCAGGGACCCTCATATTGATTTTACTAGAGCAAGAAAAGGGCACAGAGATGCTATATGAGTAATGGATAACCAATGCTAGGGCTAAAAACTTGCAGCGATACAGTATTTTGCGTGCTTGAAGACTGTAATCAGAAACCTTTTGGTTACTATCTATCTACAATATTGGCAGCAAATTTGGCACAATTTTAAGCAGGGAGTCTTTGGCCTGCAAAGCTTAATGGAATCACAGTAAAACAACACAGACGAGTAAATTTTGTTATAATTTTATATAAAAAAGGCTATATAGAGCATTTCAATTTCACATCAACATACCTTTCCATTTACAGTAACACAGCAAAGGAAGCCATATATTCACACTTCACTCTTAGGCAGGAAACAAGAATAAGGTACCTCAACATCATCAGGCAAATTACTGTCATTTTTGAAGATTTCTGAATACCTTTACACACAATCCTTGTGTCACTGAATATTGCAACAGTAGTGGGAAAAGGCAAGGAGAAAAGAGGGAGGCAAGGGAGCGCTTCTCTAGCCACAGACAAAACACAGACCAGAAACAAAGGGGAAGGAGGATTAACATAAAGGATTCCTGACAACGACATACTCTCAAAAAGCAACCACACAGGACGACTACAGAGGTGCGGCCACCTGCGGCGCTGAGGACCCCGGTAAGAGTTTCACACAGGAAGCAGCTGCAGGCGGCACTTAAGAATCATTCTCTTCTGGTGAGTGGGTCCAGCGCACAAACTCTTCACAGTAAAGAGAGTTGCACTGGACTCTTGCTAAATCTAAGTATATTTTCATATATATATATAGTTACTCTTTTTTTAATTGTCAACACAAAAACACTTGAATCAAAATAATTACAGTTAAATATGCTAATGTGTTACATATTTTTGAATGAGTGACTTTTAAGTAACTGTTACCATAGATTTATTGCTTTGTACACTGAATATGGTTATTACCTGCTGCTAGGACTATACCAGCCCTTTTCACAGGTTCTCCCTTGTTTTCTTAATGGAAAATTCTTCTCCTTTGGTTAATTGTGCAAAGAAATTGACACAACAGTAACAGTTTAGTAAAGTAAAACAATATAGTCATAGTAACATGAAATAAAAAACTAACAACATTTGTAAAAATGAAAACAGTTTTGACCCATGCATAACTAACATTCACAGATGTCAAAGTGGCATGGAGTTAAAACAATGGCATGGAAATTAAGGAGTCCGTAGCCTTGACACACTGTGCTTTTGCTTTTTGTAGCTCTTGCGATTCCAATTATCTAAAATCGAACCCCTTCCCAAGTTTTATCTATTACACCAAACTCCAAATTGAACAGCACCGTCCAAAAAATATATATATATGGATACGACTGAAACAGCCTGCTGAGTTTGAGAAACACTTTTGTTGCTTTTATTTCATCATCTAAAAAACTGTGCTTTTTCTGTGTCAAAGACCAAAGTCCTCTTTAATCTCTTGAAAATGTGATTCTATGATGGATGAGTAACACATCATGAGGTTTAAACAAATTTGCTTTGTTGTGCTGTTAAATTACATTGTACAGCTCTCTCAGTGCAATCAGAAAAAAGACAGTGGAAACCAGTTGCTTGGTTGGAATGCTCTACAGCAGTATTTCTCCATGAATGACCCCAGAGCCTCGGTTCTGGAAGCCGGTTGCCTGACTAACTCTACAGGCTTCTCTATGTTGCAAAGGCTCAGAATAATGGGGTGAAAAACTCGCTTTCACAACATTACACATGATTGCACTTGAAATAAAGTTACTGTTTTAATACATACAACATTTACAGTCTGCCAAATTTGATATGTAATATCTCCTTTGTATAATTAACTCATTTAAATTCATATTTAAATGTAGGATTCAATCATTTAAATTTGTGCAAACATACAACAATTTTTAGGTTCTTTACATGTTAACTGATCATCTTTTTTTCAGAACTCACAGACACTACAAAATCTACAGTGTGGGCATATATTTTTTCTCCTGTGCTGTATGTACAGTGGCTCCAAAAAGTATCTGGACACTTAAGTTACACTTAAAGATGTAGAAATGTCATTGCATTTGATTAGATAACAAAAACGCTACTTTTTTTTAAAGCTAAACATTTTACAAAAACAAGTTTTTTATATTAGATTATTTATAGATCTATCATATATATTATTTGATATATATTAATATGTAACTACATACATAGATTTTTTCATTTCAAAATGAAGCCACTTCATTCACCCACTAAAGAAAAGCACAGAAAGACAAATTGCAGATGTGTTGCAGATTGCACTTGCATTTTGTTATTTAATGCAATGGAATTTATACATTTGCATTTGTAACTTAGGTCCGAGTATATCCAAATACTTTTTTGCTCCACTGAATGTTTATGTAGAGCTGTCTGCATCAAGTGTGTGTCTGTGTGAGTGTGTGTGTGTGTGTGTGAGGTCTAGGAGTAATCCCCACCCTGCCTGTATCCGTAACCCCCTTCCTCCACACCTTCCTGTACATACTCCTCTCGTTTATCCCATCCTTCTGCCCATCCGCCGTTCAACTGTGTAGTGGCACCGTAGGTCTTGGTTGGACCTCCCAGGGCACCGTAGCTCTGGGTGATGTCCCCCGTTTCCTCAGCCAGCTCATCTTCATCAATGAAGCCACACTTTTCTTCACTGGTCTGTTCTGGATCTGCCCACGGCTGCTGCTCCCCCGAGGCGAAGATGCCGTAGAAGATTACACCGCCATAATGCACCAGGGAAGCGATAAGAAACACATACTGCCACTCTTCTCGGGTCTGAAAGGAAGAAAGAGTTGTCAGGAATTCACTGACATAAAGAAACATCCTGGGAGCTGCAAGAATAACACACGAAATAAACATAGGCTTGTAAATCTCAACGCTTTTAGCAACGAATAACGAGTAGGGAGAGAGATCTGAAAATCTGTCACATGAAATCTTTTAAAATCACAATATTATTTGTATTTCGAGTATAATAATAATTCATTAGAACAACAAACACACAAACAAAATCCACACAAGTGTCAAAACTCAACTTTCTAATCCACCATAGGGCAACATCATTCATTCAAGTTAAGATCCAAACATGTAGTACTGAACATCTAGAGTGCAAAAGAAAATCTTGAAAATCCAAGGTGGTCTTACCTTGTGTTTGGTCATGGCACCCACAATAAGAGGGCACACCATTCCTGACAGAGTTCCCACTCCATTAGAGATTCCCATGAGGATACTGGCATAGCGAGGAGCGATGTCTAAATGATTGACATTGAAACCTAATGGACAATAAATGTAAAGGTATCCATTACGTTAACATCAGACAAAACTGAAATAACTATGTAAATGATTACACTTTTTCTGTTTTTGGCACTGAATTAATTACAACAAACAAGGGTTACTGCTGTTTGCTAAAATTAAAAGCATTTTCATTACTTAAAATAGTGTTGTCTGTTAAAAAAAACTTAAAATATATATATTAAAAACAAAACTTATTTTATTTCTGCATGTTGGTTTTGTTTATGTTGAAGTACTAAAATACCTACTGAATAAATTAAAAA
Organism: Tor tambroides; assembly: GCA_021397915.2. Lineage (NCBI taxonomy): Eukaryota > Metazoa > Chordata > Actinopteri > Cypriniformes > Cyprinidae > Tor > Tor tambroides. The sequence goes on from JAFVLL020031225.1 coordinate 27,896, forward strand.
TAAATTGAATAAACTAAAACTAGAAATAACTACAAAAAAATAAATGACAAAATACACTAAACTTAAACTAAATAGAAATAAAATCTCATTTAAAAATATTAACAAAAACCATAATAGTACATCAGTGATACTAAAATAACACTGCAACAAACAACATTATGGAATGATATTTTCAAATCACTGAATTCCTCTTGTATAATCTGCACATTTTGGCTCTGCTTCAAGAGTGCATTTTTTTCTGTATCTCTAACATGATTCTGGAGATTCAGACTAAAAATAGAAAGAGCAGCCATCTTGTAGAGCGGAGGAGTCTCTAGCCCCTCCCTCACTGAGTGCTCTGTCTAGATGTGCTGCCTGTGAGGCTGCTCTCAAGGGACAGTGTGTATGAATTATTAAAAAGTCCAGCAGAACGACTTATTCCTTCCAAGCTGCAGCGAAGGAAGAGCGTTTTTGAGTGATAAAAGGAGAGCATGGTATTTTGTCAGAAATAAGCCATTATTTGCAGCGTTCCCTGGCTGTGGATGGTTGCTTTTTATATTACTGTTGTTTCTTGTCATTTTTGTGTATAAAAATCATGTTCGCAAGGCAAAATATTACAGACATATTGACATATTGTTTCCCCAAAGACTTGCCTGATATTGCAAATCCACTGAAGCCAACAGCCAACACAAGAAACGAAATGGCCATTCCTTTACTATGCGAGTAACCAACCACCAACAATAGAGTGGCCTCCATCCCAAAGCCTGTGAAAGATAAAAACAGGTGGATAATCAACTCATGGACAAGCTACAAATGGACAATTTATGACTATTATTATGTCATCTAATATATAGAATGAAGAAAAATTCTATTTATTCTCAATCATTCCTTTAAAAATCCTAAACCAGAATTCAGCCGTATAGGAGCTATATCATTCTATGTGTGTTACTGCAGTAGGCTGCGCTCACCTCCGCAGTTCATGATCTTCCGAACTGTGGTGGTAGACAGGATGTTTTTGCTACGGAGGAAATCGGCTATTTGTCCCCCAATGGGTACGATAATGGTCATCACCAGATGGGGCAGGGCTGACAGCATGCCAACCTGAATAAGACAGCAGCCGTCAGGCTCAGAAGGATCTTATTGAAAACACACTACAGAATGAATGCCTTAGCCATTGACCAATGCTAGTTAATATTGTGGCATTTTAGGATGTGGTTGAACCACAGAAAAGAGAGGAAAAAGGTCTCAAATAAAATATTTGACTGAATTGCAATGGATAAATCTGATAAATAAATGTCTTCCAAAAAATAGATCAAACTGACATGCATAACATTCACCATTAGTGTGTTAATACTGTAACTAGATGGAAAGACATGATTGAAGGTTTAACTGTAGGAAGTGAGAAAACAAGAGCAAAATGAGATGCAAGCACAGACTTGAATCACCAATAAGTGATTAATGAATAATTCATTATGAACTATTCACAATGAATAATTCATCAACCTATTTCAGACCTTAGGGAATGACAAAGGTCACCCATTTACTGATCCACACTGGAATTATAGACAAAAATCATATGCAACTTAGACACTAAGGCTAGCCATTTTGCCCCAAATAAAGCTTGACTGCTGATTAAGTAATTGTTCATTTTTTATAAATTATCCAGTTTGTATAAAACAAATACCAATGTAAATGCATGCAATATGAAAGGTAAACTGAAATTACCTTGCTAATCTCAAAGCCAAACACCTCTTCAAAGTATGCAGGCTGGCTGATGAGCAGCAAGTAGAAGGTCCAGCTCCTGCAGAAGTTGGCTACAATGATTGCATAGACAGGCATGGATGTGAAAAATTTCTTCCAAGGTGTCTTGTATTTCTGTAAGAGAAAGGAGTTTTGCAGCATGTGGCGTGAACTGTTACAATAATACACATACTGTTAATGATTTTAGCTTTCATGTCTTGATTCTGCAAGCAGGAATGAACATTCTTTGTCAGTACTGATGTTCCCTGAGAGTGCATGGCATTTACACCAAATGAGACAAAATAAGAGTATAGACTTCTCTGATATGCCTTTTTAAATTCACACATTTCACTAGATGTCCTCATATAGCACCATGGTGACAAAATCACCCTTTAGTGACACTGCAAATATCAGCCTCTATCTCAAAATCAGCTATGTATTCACAAAATAAGTATATACATAAAAGTGTGATCACCAAATTCAGCTTTACGATTTTAAACTACAGCAATGTCTTGTTCACAGTAACTGCAACTGATGGCAAGAAAGAGGAGAGAGAGAACCAGTTCTTTGTCTAGCTCCCAACCTTAAAAATTGCCCTATAGTATTATTTTCTAAATAAATACCACACTCGAAAAAATGCTGGGTTAAAAACAACCTAGAGCTGGGTGAAATATGGACAAACCCAGCGACTGGGTTGTTCTAACCTAGCGGTTGGGTTAAATGTTTAACCCAACCCTCTGGGTAGTTTTATTTAACTTAACTATTGTTTAAACATTACTACATGGATGGCTTAAAATGAACTCAAAATAGGTTGTAAATTAAAAAATAGACACATAATTACTAGAGGCATCAGCAATAAGCAAAAGGTGAACATTTATTAATAAGCAATTAAAAAATGTTTATCATTTAATTATTATTTATTCAACTGATAAATAAATGTTCATTTATTGAACATATTAATAAATGTTAATTTCTAACCTATTTTGTGTTTATTTTAAGCAAGAAACTTAGTCATTTTTAACCAATAGTTGAGTCAAATAAAACTACTTAGAAGGCTGGGTTAAATATCTAACACAACTGCTGGGTCAAAACAACCCAGTCGCTGGGTTTGTCTATATTTCACCCAGTGCTAGGTTGTTTTTAACCCAGCATCTTATTGTGAACAATTCTTCTGTGCATGTTTAACTTTTTAGAATCCAAATGCCATAACTGCACCGTCTGGTGAAAATGACAGAGTTCTCTTTGTTGAAACATTAAGAACTCCAATCATTTAGCCCCCTAAACTGTATCCCTGCAAGCCTGTGTTATCTGCCTCCACCACATCAAAGCAACGCCAACATCTTAAAATCCAATCAACATCAGATACATAGAACCAAGTATTTTTCTATTATCTGTAATACTTAGATGTACATCACAATATAAAATATAAGATCTGTTGCTACTCCCATTTCACTGTAACTTTAAGGAAGCTAAAAATGTTAAAACAAAAATTTTCCCATCCTTGTGTCAATTATTAGCCTGATGTCAAGAGAAATGCACTCTCGTTACAATGCACAATATACTGGACAACCTTCCAAAGCACAACCATAGTACAAGTGAAGTAGATTTGAGTCAACAAGCAAGAAATGACCATTAGGATTATAGATAATTATACAGTGGTGCTTAATTATAGGTTTGCATGAGAGGGGATGTTGTGGGATTAGTCAAAACATCTCTTAAAAGAGGACTTCACCTACTACACTCAAACCTTTTCTTCTGTGCTATCCAACCCCTTTATATCCCTGAGATTATACTGCCTATCCAGTCAAAAGATTGGAGCGAGATTATGTTTGTGGTCACTCACTTCTGCAGGACCTAGCAGTTTAGCGCTCTCGCCGATACTCTCCTCAATGTAGCAGCGTTCTTCAGCTGTGATGGTGGGATGTTCAGCTGGGCTCTCATATGACACTAAGATCCAGAACATGTACCAGAAAATCCCAAAACAGCCTAAAGGGAAACAAACAATTCTTAGACATTGGTCTTCATAAAAGTTCATAAAAGAAGCAGACAGGAAGATGGGCTGACTGAAAACTCCTCATAACAAACTGGATTACAATTCATTGCTTTCCAGACAGGATGTGTTCATTCTTGGCACAGTGACAGGCAGATTCAGTGTTGGCAACAGAGGATAGACACATGGCAGCATCAGAGGAAAAATCAATACCCAGCATCGGTGAGTTAATCCATACTACACTTACTAAAATACACTCATCAAGACTGTTAAGCAAACTCATGCAATGATGGTTTACACCCTATCCATGGCTCTCTTACCATAGACATAGAAAACAGATGACCAGCCTGTGTACTGCACCAAAATCCCAGCTAAAGGCATGGCAATGACAGCTCCAGCATAGGAACCTACAGAAGAGGAGAGGAAGAGTTTAAACTGAACAAAAACAACTGAGAGGGATAACTATAAATGACTTCTCTGAAATATATTGTCTTTCTGAATGCCTCGAATCCAGCTGCAGAACATGCATTAAAACAACACAGGAAAATACAGTTCATGCATAAATTATGTTTCCTAGAATTCTTGAGGATAAACAACAAATGCATCTTTAAATTTTAACATGCACACAATAATGAGGCACTAAGGTAGCAACTAAACAAATATAATGGCATTGGTTTTCTTTATTATTCACAAATCTACTATTTTGCTTTAAAGAGAATAAAGATTACCACAGAAGGAGGTTGTGGCTAGACGGCTTCTCTCCAGTGGGGGAGCCCACTTACTCCAGATCCCATGACAGGCTGGGTAGGTCACACCCTAGAAAAACAATAATAATACACAACAGTTCTATATCACAAAGAAATGTGCTGAGACAATTTTTCAAATTATAATAAAATCTTAAGGAATAGTTAAAGTGACCTTACATAAATCTATTTAAATGCTAATTAACATTTCAGAAAAAAAGGAAAACGAAAAGAATACATTGTTGAATACATTGGAAGTAATCTAGGTGTCTATTTCACACACACACACACACACACACACACACACACACACACACACACACACACACACAAGTGCCTCTACAGATCAATACAGTTGTACTAAAGACAAAGCCTGGGTTATTACTCTCACAGAAATATCCTCAGGCCATAACTGATTGTTACAGGACTTTCCAGTAAGAATTCCCACAAATGTTTTTTTCTTTCTTTCTTTTACAAATTATCTAAAGACAAGTATGACAAGTATGACAAAGACAAGTTATGGTGTTAGGTCATTATTAGCAAACAAGCATTTACAAATGAGAGAAAATCGTACTTTCCTACCTCTACAAGCCCTTGTAATATCCTGACGAATATGACGCAGCCATAGTGAACACGTGCAGCTGAGGGGATGAACATATTCAGTGTGGATGTGAGGAGAATGGCTGCGCCAAAGACCCTGAATAATAGATAGGAACATTGTTCAATTATAGACCATTAGGTTATAGAATGCAAAAAAAAAAGAAAAAAGTTTTAAGTAATTATTTTTTCAGCTGTGTTAAATTAGTTGCCGCGCTAACATTTTATGTTCTTTATCGCTGAGAGAAAAGATGCAATAATTTCTTCACACACACACACACACACACACACACACACACACACACACACACACACACACCATTACTACCAAAATAATATACAAGTCAAATAGCCTATCTGCTTTTTGTTCTCAAGAAGAAAGAAAAAAGCAACAGGGAGATTGCCTTTGGTCGCGCGGGTTGATGCCAGCACTGCCACAGAGGAAATATGGCCTTCCATTTATTTCCAATTTTCCTCTCGTCTTGTAGACCCCGAGACCCCCTCACCTCTCTCCCACCGGCACTCGCTAATCGGATTGAGGGAGTTCTCCAGGACGAGACTCGCTGATTCTATTAGATCTCAATCACGTCGACCAATAGCCGAAATATGAACTGAGAACTGTTGTATAATTTCAGCAACGACAATTAAATCAAATATTTGACTTACTTAGTTAACAGAACTACACAGGATTTTATGGCAGTTTCTTGATAACGTTCATTTATTGTTGGCCAGCCGTCAAAAAGATGTTTTAGTGAGCACAAATTGTGTAAACATATTTCCAGCTACCGACATGGCAGTTTTATTTTTTGAATAAATTGTTGTGTGATAGATGAGGTACGGCCAACCCCTCTGGCAACATGTCCGGGGCTGGTTGCCATGCCCCCCTCATTGAGCAGATTAGACACGGTTCCCCCCGGGATCTCATTAACAGGTGGAGAATGCCCCACAGACCTGCTCCCACAGTCTAATCCTACAACTCACACGACGAGTCAGCGTTCACTCTGCCACTCACACAACACTAGAAACACAAGCAGGCTGATCAACCATAGCAATGAACTCTCTCTCTCTCTCTCTCTCTCTCTCTCTGTCAGTCTGTCTGTCTGCCATGTTGATTTATTTATCTGATTTCCTTTCCCCCTTGAACGCTTGAATAAAAATAGTATTCCTAAGGATTATATTTTATTATATTATATTCGAATAATCAAATCAGTGACGTCTCATATAACTTCTTTACAAATATGTCCTTCAAATAAGAACATGAGAAGCAAGTCTGGACGTTTCCCAGAATGATCGTTCTCTTTTGTTCGTTTTTCTGACAAAATAAACTCAGTATAAATTGTAATAACGCATAAAATAAATTTATGTGCATATATTTTCACAAGAAATGTGTGACCTTACAAAAGTCTTTACTAAAGAAATAAATAAGATTTGGTTGAACGTCTACTAAATAGCTCCTCCCATCACCCCCTTTTTCTTCCAATGACAGGTACAGTTCCATTCGCCGCGCTATGAATAATCATCCCTTGTATAGCTACAGCTTGGCTCACCAAGCCAGTTACTCAAACCAAACGAGGAACGCACCACGTGTCTCTGTATTTTTACAGACAATATTTGAGGCTTTGCAGCTCGAATTTGGAAATACGAATTCGGCTGTTATTATCACCTGCTATAGGTTTTTAAATATTTCAAATTTCAAACACTCAACGTCTCAGAAAGAGAACATGATGTTTCATTTTTGACGAACAGTTGGAGATGCTGGCGAGTTTCTCCATTATGCCCATTTGAACTTTCAAGCTCCTGTAACAGTAAGCGATTTACCTGCCGTTTTGGAAAACGTGAGTGACACCATCTTTAAATAAAGCAGGACGTAAGCTGCAGATATTTCATATTTTATAAGACTCGGTTTGCAACATTACTGACAAAAAATATGTGATCCGTAAAAAACTAAAATAACATATATTTGCCTATAATTAATAAAACAAAATATTATTATAGAATATTTATTATTTGTCATTTTTAATAATTTACTTAATGTTCTTTCGTTAACATTAGGTATTTTTAGCTATAAGTTACTAATTTCTATTGCAATGTAGGAAATTATATAAACCAAATGGGATTTTAAAAGCGATTATTTATTGTTGCATTATGAGCTAATAACAACAATAATAATAATCTGAATGAATAAATAAATTATTAAATTCCTAGGGCTTTACCTGTTTGCCGCCAATCTAGAAGAAATGTATCCTCCGGGAATTTGCGTCACAATGTAACCCCAGAAAAATGAGCCATGAATCATTCCAACTGTTTCCGGGTCCCAGTTGAATTTTGCCTTCTAATGGAGAGAAAAAACAGAAAATACCAGGTTGCTAATCCTATTTGTAAAAGGCTAGGGACAACTGAAATTGTGAATATGCTTAAGATAAAATGCATGCGTTTCCACAGACCTCTGTTAAGGTTAAAATATAATATTGGCTACATTCGAAATTTGAGGGAAAAAAATTTAACTTTTATTTTCAGAGCCATAGCAAACAAAATATATATTGATTATTGTGCACAAAAAATGAAATGACAAGCGCGCAGGATTATTTTCCAGCTGAAGAGTTAATCAATTTGAGGCCGATGACATTCAAGTAACCAAGGTCAATTTTTTGCATGAGTAGCCTACTTGTTTTCAATATTTTCCAAGCTATCATTGGTGCATCCACTATAAGCCTCTTTCAAACAAACAAGTCATTGTGCTTTTAAATTCTGTCCATTTTAATTTTCCATAAATTGTTACAGTTTCCAGACGAAGTGTAGCCAATGTGTATTCCTGTCTGTGTGTGTGTGTGTGTGTGTGTGTGTGTGTGTGTGTGCACGCTCGTGAGGGGTGTGTGGGGGTGTCACGAAGCTGACGTGAACGTATAAAATCCAAGTGTGCCAAGCGCACAAACCTCTTTGATGATGATCTTCCCGTTCAGGTGAATGGTGCTGTTGTTCACCATGCTCACTATGGCCACGCCTAAGTTGCACCGAATACCGAAGGAGATACAGAACCCGAGGCCGCTCATTATGGCGATGATGTAGCGGCGCGGAAGACCAAAGCACGTGCAGTCGCACAGAGGTGTCTTTTTCTCGTTGGTCTGGGCAGGCCGTCCATCCTCGGTCAGTTCAATGTTCTCGCCAGGTTTTTGTCGCTTTTCTAACACTCTGCATCAGTCAGAAGAGAATTGTCAGACTCCTTGTAAGGCACTAACAGCATAACGACTGCAATCCAGACGAACCAATTAATAGGAATTTCATTCACCTTTATTACTTAAGACAATAATAGTTAGGAACAAACGAATCAAGATTTTATTTTGACATATAATTCAATTTACATTCCCCACTAGTAGCCTATACTCTAAAATGCACGGCCAGATTTAGACAACAGTTATTAAAATGGCCTACATAAATTATTTTTTTTCACCGCAAAGATTTTCATGTAAACTCCACATAGGCTTCGCATGCTTCTGTAAAGCGCACTGTACCGCATTGCAGCATTCCCTTCACCTTATTTACATTCACACAGGCTTAAGGTCCACTGATATTTACGAACTTCACTAACACTTTATTATTATACCAGAGCCATAAGGAGAGTTATTTGCGTAGTTATTTACTATTAAATAATGAAAATAAATATTGTGTCAAGAAAAAATTAATAACTTCATGTGCATCAAAATGTAGCTTAGCCTATATATTATTATTACAAAAATAATACATTTCATTTCAGGCATTTGATTCCATTACGGGAGTAAAATGCATTTTATTTTGTGATCGTTTGTATATGCAATATGAATAAAATGAACATTAACTGCATTATAATTGTCAATTCAGTTTTTTTTTTTTTTTTTAAATCTCAGAAGACAAATAAGAGACAATGTCCTAATATTTTGGAAAATACTCAGGGACTACAAAATGGCTATAAGCAAACGAAAAAAAAGGAAAAGATTAGGAGATACGTTTATTAAAAGTAGTACTCGGAGAAAAAGGTACTTTCAATTTCGAAAGAACAATTCGTTCAGATGATCGAGGCAGTGGATCTTTTTTTTCTTACTCTTCTCATAGATTTCAAAGATTTTTTACGAGACACAAAAATGACTCAATATAAAGGAGAATCAAATCAACGTGAAATAATTATGTACAAACCGATTTTTTCATGTGATTTCAATCGTGATCTTTTTTTGCAGGTATTGTGGGAATACGTGAATGGTCTCTAAAAAAGAAGCTGCACTCAAGGGAATCCTCTAATTGAACGATTACTATTCAATCGTAAATGCATTTTAGTCGCCGGATTACAACAACAACCTTCAAAGATAGGAAAACTCGCATGTTTCCATCCCCTCCTCCCAAGATTATGCAGAATTACATAATTTTCTTCACGTCTCCATGAGGCGTGACGCCAAAACCGACTGGGGAAACTCGTTACTGAATAGACTAAACTAGCTGCAAATTCGTGATGTTGTTCTGTTATAGCAATAGTTTACATAGCTATTTATCTATCTAGCCACAACACACGCACACATTTATTATTTTAAAATGAATGATTCAATTTTATAATGTTAATATATCTTACTTGTACACGTGTCCCAGTGTCTTCCCAGCTAGTTGCTTCAGCCCCTCTTTGCTGGGCTTAAAACCAGGCTCCCTCGGAGTCTCCATGTCCAAATGTGATAATCCCTCGTTTTTCCCGGTAATATTAAAGTACCATGTTACAGTGTGAGATGACAGAGCATACCGGACCGATGCCCAGCGGATCAATGATTCAGTAAGACAGATGAGGAAAATTCAAGACGGTGTTCACAGAGTGAAGAAAAAAATATCCGCCTACACAAGAGAGATATCAGAAGTGGTCTGGCTCTGTCTACTCATAATTATAAACTCATAAACTGCCCCGCGCGCGATAAGAGCACGCGATGCCATCTCAGATTTGAGTCAACGAATTAATGTTCGCTTCAGATTGACGGATTTAAAAACGACGTACGGTTAATTAAGAGAAAAAAAATGAAAAGCACTGTCACTTTTTCGGTGCAAAGTGACAGATAGGTAGCTTCAGAAGGAGGTGAATGGCTTTCAGAACCAAGGTCAGCGACAGTCTCGCGTTCAGAGCGGCGCAAGCTCCCGCCTCCACTCCTTTGCCAACTAGCACTAGATCACTCCCGTCAGAGTGCCAGCAGCGGTTCACTGCTTTGGGAGGGGTTAGAGAGGGCGGAAAATGTTCACATTCCATTCACATTTTCTTTAATTTCGTCCTCAAATGATCTGAATTATGTTCCACGTGTGACAAAAGATAGTTTTTCGGTGCGTATTGGAAGGGCATGTGACCTGACATTCGAAGTTTCTACATTTGTGCTTTGATGCCTATTGCTTGTTTTCCATCAAAGGCCATGCAAGCCTCCTGGGGCGGTGCTATGGAAACCGAATGAAGGGTGTTTCCCCCCTCCAAGTGTGTGTGCTGGTGTGAAGGAAAGCGTATTAATAATTCATACATACCTCGCAGTCCCCCTCCCTCTTTCTGAAGCACTGTCCTTCACAGCAAAAATAAATAAATACGTCGAATTCGAAGCCAATGCAGTCCAGATGCAAGCTAACCAGTTTCTAATGGTTGAAGATAATGAAGGGTATGCTGTTGGGGCATTTTGATAAGATCATTTGATAATATTGTATTTATTATTTTGATATCCTTTTAAATCACAGACCTCTTTATAGGAAAGTAACCCTGCGCAGTTACGACGCTCTGCGTTCTTGAAAGCTTCACACAACAGGTAGTCGAACGCGCGTTTAGTGAAGCGCAGGCGCCACTTTGTGTTCAGTTCCGGTATTTGCAGAGGACGCCCAACAAGTGCTAAACACGTGTAATATACTTAGATCACTTTTTTTTTTCACTTTATTAAACCACTTTATTTTGGCACGTTCTCGCTTTTATAAGCTTGATTCATGATTATTCATAAACTTACTTTTTCACACGGTTTCATGCAACTAAACATTTGTAGACCAAATAAATAAGACGACCAAAAAACAAAATACAGATACATCATTATGACAGTAATTAAGGCAAATGCATGTGTGACATGTTCTTGTCTGAACACAAAAACATCCTAAACTAAGTGAATAACGTTTTAAAATATTTTTATGATGAAAAGATTGTCATATACAGAAGGGTACATATGTTACGCATTTTTTTTTTTGGATAAAACTTTGTTTACAAGTACATCAACACAATATTCAGAAAATTTCTGTAAACTGTATTTGTATTATCCATAAAAGATTGATGAATTACAGCAAAAATCACTTGACAGGCTGAAAATACATATATAGGGGGTTTATAACATTTGTGAAATGAAATGAACAGGTATGGCTCATAAAATGTGTAGTTAAATTGATAAGACACTTTAAAAACAGACAGACTCTTGGGACATAATATTAACACGTTCGCTTCTTTTCAAACATGTGGAGTCCCTATAGAGGATAATTGGCGCTGAGTTCATAGTGTTCATCAACAGTGCTACACAATGTATTAACCAAACATCTGAAATGTTGATGTGGCAGCTCAAAATGTTTGAACCGAATCTCTTTCCACCAGGTTAGTAATACAGCAGAGGACACTTGATTCCTTCTGTTCACTTGCTTCAAAACTGTGATGTTATGATTTGTCCTTTTGCATGTATACACCATTAGAGGCAATTTATCTGTCTTGACATGTATGGGAATCTCCGAAAGCCTGTTTCACTGAATAAATTTGTCCCAGCAGCACTAATATAATATCAAATGAAATTATCAGGGTGAATATCAAAGTTCCCGATGCATGAAGAACGGATCACAAAAATCCATATTAACCCTGTTGTGCAGAAATTAGTTACAGAGAAACAGTATATTGAAAAAAACTAGTGTTCTTCTAGTCACAATTACAGAGCGCTAATGTTCACTTAGCCTCAGATATGTGATACGTGCAAACCTTGACAGACTGTTGCAGAAAGAGGTGATGAATAATGGCTTTAGTTTCTGATTTTTGAAGTATCAGAAAACATATAGCAAGTCATCACAGAGCTTAATCTGGTAAAATCAATCCTTCCAACCAGATAATAAATCGGTTATATGATAACTCTGAAGTAATAAATACATCCTTGAAGAAAACCAACAATAGTAACAATGCAAAAAAAAAAAAAAATTCATTACATTTTAATATGACAGAACAAAATGTGTAGGTGGCAAGGTACAAAATTAATTAAAAATAGCAAATATAAATATTATGTGAAACAAGATAACGCAAGCACTACAGAAATGATGATGATATTGTTTGATAGTTATTCAACTATCAGTGTGTTTCATAAGAGAAAATATCCACAGTGGTAAAATCCACTGGACAACAAACAACATATATTAACCTCACATGCCCACAAAAACAACTGACATATCTGAAAAAAGAAAAGCAAAAAAGAAAAAGACAATACACTATCCACACGTATCTCTTTCACAGTCAGACATACAGGGCAAAACATGATGATTACTTCTTCAAAAAACAATGGCAACAAGCTGGGTAGACATAAAAGCTTATTGCCTTCTAAAACAGAAATGATTATAAGTCGAATTCACAGCAGCTTGCTTCGAAGGCAACCTGAGGAACAGCAGGCCGCATTCCAGAGGGTTTGCCACTGAAATCGCTGTGATCTGTCTCCAAGACTTTCTCCTCTGTATAAGTGCAGTTATGTAAGTGCACTCCAGACATTTCCAGAGAAACAGTGGAAAGCAGTATTGTTTTCCCATAAACTTCAAGCTGAGAAAAGACTGTTAGGCATGTAGTTTGTTATAAAAGTTCTGGCAGTTGTCTGGATGTGGGCAGGCAGTTTTTTGCAATAAATGTATGAAGGTTTCCCGAAGATTAGATTCCTCCTTGCTTTGCAGTGTGTAGTTAATTTGAGTAGTCCTGAGGGTTCAGGGATATTCAAATACATTCAGAAAGCACCTGGTGTTTACTTGGACTAGAGGGCAGCAGTGAGGCTGTTTCTGTGGACAGGCAGAAACTCTGGCTCAGCTGCATCTTGAGCTTCTCCACTTCGTAGTTGTGCAGGTATTCCTGAACCAGAAAGCGTTCACGCTTTATACGGGCCTTTACTTCTGCCGGCACATCTGGAATCACCCACGCCACGAAGAATTTCACCACAAATACAACATGCTGGGTAAGAGGAGGAAACAGAGGCACAGTCATCATGTGTGCATGCATAGAACTAAATTTCCTAAGTTTGTCAAATATAGCATAGCAAATATTTATGTTCATACAGTACATATCTTTCCATTGTTCCTGTATCGAGCTCATTTTCTTTCTAGACTTCAGATGCTACAAGCAATGTTCATGACAAAGCTCTTAAATGTTAAAAGTCTGTAGCCAGTAAGATTTTCAATGTTTTTGAAAGAAGTCTCTTATGCTCCATTAAGTCTCTTATCACCAAGCCTTTATTTAATCAAAAATGCAGTCAAAACCGTAATATTGTAAAATAGTACTACAATTTAAAATAACTGTTTTCTATTTAAATATTTTAAAATGTCATTTATTCCTGTGATGTCAAAGCCAGATTTTCAGCAGCCATTACTCCAGTCTTCAGTGTCACATGATCCTTCAAAAATCACTCTAAGATGCTGATGTGGTACTCAAGAAATATCAAAAGTTGAAAACTTGATATTTTTGTGGAAACTATGATGTATTTTTCAGGATTCTTTGATAAACAGAAAGCTCAAAAGAGCTGCATTTATTTGAAATACATTTTTGTTATTTGTAAAAATGTAGAAGTCTTCATTGTCACTTTTGACCAGTCTAATCTGTCCTTCCTGAAAGTATTAATTTCTTTCCAAAAAAACAAAAAAGAAAGAAAAAAAGACTGAAACTTTTGAATGGTAGTCTAAGCTACACTTTTTTTTCCCTTTACTTTCCTGTTACTCCAGTATAGTTTTAAATCCCAATATAAAAATACTTATTATAGTTATTTTAAATTTCACTGCATATTCCACTATATTAACTCTCTGTCTCCTAAATTGAAATTAGAAGCATTTTGTTATGCAAATTTCTTACTTCCATAATGATGATGAAAGCTAGTTTAGCAGCCAAGATGTGCCAGAATTGCATTGTGTGTGTGTACTGCTTTTCATGCCCTGGTGGGTATCTGTAGTCTCGATACCTGGGGTAAAAAAAGGAGAGAGAAAAAAAAAAAAAAAAAAACTCAAATCATGTTGTTAATTTAGGATATAGATGTGTAAATCTAATACAGAATATAGTTCTCACTATAGGTGGTCACACACCTGCATGTTGTGATGGTAGAGCTGTTAAACCATGATGGGTTTTCTCCAGATTCGGGTAGGTTATCTATATGGATCTGAGAGATGTTGTAAATGGAGAGGCTGTTGGTGAAGTAACCCCTCATAGTGGCCTCGCTGCCTGGGTGATAGGCATACAGATAGACCAGGCGAGGAATCATATCTGAGGTGAATGCCATGATGAAAGCCTCAAATGCAAATGAGAGAGAGGAGAAAAGAAACAACAATAGATTTTAAGTATGGTGGAAACAGTGTTTTGATTTTACTAAGCAATATCTTTTGTTAAAAAGGACATGATGCTGCTTATTAGTTAACTATATTTAGAATGAAGTTAAAAGCCACATTCAGTTTTACATAAGGCAGTAAAATTACAGGATGAGTTCAAATAGAAAGCAGAATAAAACAGTCTGCATTTACATTTGTGACCACGGATAAGATGGCCACCACATTAAGGATCTCTTCCCACGCTCCAATGTTGCGTGCCTTCGCTGCCACTGGCCTTCTGAACTGTGTAGTAAACTTCCAAGCATCGACTCGCACCTCCAAGATGTTGTTGAAGAGGGCAAGAAGAGGGGCCAGTGGAAAAGAGGCTACGAAAAGTGTTATGAAGCCAAACTGGATCACTGTAAAACACAGGAAACAACTGGTTTAATTGATGAAGCACTGACAAATGCTTATAGTACCCCTGTCAGATTTGAAGATCTAGCTACTTCTCTTCTTTGAGGCTTCTCTGATAGGAGCATAAAGATAAATCTTTAAATTAGTGCTGTCAAATGATTAATCGCATACAAAATAAAAGTTTTTCTTTACATAATATACGTGTGTGTACTGAGTATATTTATTATGTATATATAAATACACACACATACAGTATACATTTTGAAAATATTTACATGTATTTATATATATTTATATTCATATAATTTATATTATATATAAACATATGTGACCCTGGACCACAAAACCAGTCACGAGGGTCAATTTTTTGAAATTGAGATTTATACATCATCTGAAAGCTGAATAAATAAGCTTTCCATTGATGTATGTTTTGTTAGGATAGGACAATATTTGGTCAAGATACAACTATTTGAACATCTGGAATCTGAGGGTGCAAAAAAAATCAAAATATTGAGAAAATTGATGTCCAAATGAAGTTCTTAGCAATGCACATTACTAATCAAAAAATAAGTTGAGATATATTTACAGTAGGAAATTTACAAAATATATTAGTGGAACATGATCTTTACTTAATATCCTGATGACTTTTGGCATAAAAGAAAAATCAATCATTTTGACCCATACAATGTATTTCTGGCTATTGCTACAAATATACCCCAGCGACTTAAGACTGGTTATGTACGGAAGCATTTGTATAAGCATTTTGTATGTAGCTAAACTCAATTTCAAATGTAATATGCAAAATGCCAATGTATTTCTGTATTTAAATTTACATTTTCCCACACATGTGCGCAACATTTACTGCAAAATGAAAATGAAATGACTGAATGATTTTTCTGATTGAATTTTCATTTTGCAGTAAATGTTGCACATATGTATGGGAAAATGTAAATTTAAATACAGAAATACATTGCCATTTTACATATTGCATTGTCATTTTGCAAATTACATTTCAAACTGAATTTAGCTACACATATGCTTCCATAGTTTTGTGGTCCAAGGTCACATATTTAATATATAAACATAACATATTTTTCTTTTATACATACATGAGTGTGTATTTATATACATAATAAACATACACAGTGCACACACATATATTATGTAAACAAAAACTTAATTTGGATGCGATTAATTGTTTGACAGCACTAATTTAAATGTATTTATTTTGAATGCATTCATTTTTATTTCAATTATATATTTTTTATTTATATAAAAAATAACGTATTCTCTACTGTTCAAAAGTTTGGGGTCTGTTTTAATACAACATCCTTTGAATATATAGTGGAAATAAAATCCATACGCCTCCATTCGATGAGATTTCTGTGATGTTTTTGCAAGAAGTCTTATATGCTCACCAAGGCTGCATTTATTTAATAAAAAATAAAGTAATAACAGCGATTTTGTGAAATTACAATTGTTATTACAATTTAAAATAAGTCTTTTCTATTTTAATATATTTTAAAATGTTATTTATTCCACTGATTCAAAAGCTGGATTTTCAGCAGCCATCACTCCAGTCTTCAGTGTCACATGACCGTCTAATATGCTAATTATGTGCTCAAGAATCATTACTTCTTTCTTATCAATGGTAAAAACTGTTGTGCTGCTCAATATTTTTGTGGCAACCGTGAATCTTTTTTTTTTTCCAGAATCCTACTGATGAATAGAAAGTTGATTAATCAATGTAATGCATTCTTACAGAATAAAAGTATTACATTTCTTTCAAAAAACACTTGCGGTTACATTTTTAACAGGAGGGCATTATAAAATATCATTTGATTTAGCACAACTACAAGCTATCTAAATGAATTATATAATTAACTAACCGTTTTGGTATATCAACACCAAATAACTCCAACATGTATAATGGAGTAAATTCGTACCCATCTCCAGATACTCATAGAAGAGTCCAAACTGGCCGAGGTTCTGCAGATCGTGGTCCTGCTCCCATCTACTGTATGTACTTTCTGGATGACTTCGCCCTTTCCTGCTGCCGCCCCACCAGTTTCTGAGAAGTCTGTGACACAGGCACAAAAGACCGTTTTTTTTTTTTTTTTAAAGATATGGATAGAGCCTAGAGGACAATTACTTTTTGACCTTCTGAAATAAATATGCAAGTAAAAAAACAAACATTCTTAGAGGTCAAATGTAACGCTTACGGCAGCAGAGCCTCTTGAACGTTCCCAACCATTTGTTTTCCAGCCATGACGATAAGCAGCTGTGTGGTCAGCTCAATCAGACAGCCCCCAGGGGCACACTAAATATTAAAATGCATATTGTCATATTAGAACTACTTACTCTGATATTCAACTGAAGAAAATTAGGTCCTCTAAAAATACCAATATTTTAGACAGTCTCACCTCTTCATTTCTCAGCTTGCTCCACTTTCCAAACATATAAGTGTAGTTTCCCGGATAACCCACAAACTTCCCTTTAAAGAAAGCCACATAGAAACAGGAAGAGTAGTAGTTCACAAACTGGAACATAAACATCTTCATGGTCAGCTTGTTCTCATACTCCAGATGGGTCTTGGGGATCTCTGAGAGTTTAAAAAAAAAAAAAAAAGAAAGAGGAAGATAGTAAAGTATTTTCCATACAGCTCAACAAACAGATGAGCAAATATGTGAGACATAATGTACAGTCAAGCGGTCATTACCAGTAAATAAATGCACGTTTTTGTAATTTTGCGATGACCATCCGTCTGTACATTATCCAGCTTATTACATAGCTACTAATAAATGGACATATTAATTTTTTTATAACTTATATAAATTACTCAAACTATAAACCAGAGATTGAAATGCATTTAAACTCAATTAAACTTATCTTAAGTCTAATTTCTTGTGTGAAGTGAAGAAGCAGTTTTCGCTCACCCATATCAGTGATCCAAATGGCCACATGCTCATAGAGGAAGTTGAGGATGAGGATAATGACAAAGTTGATGCAGGAAGCGGTGACAGAGGTGGCAAGTTGAGGGGTGATGAGAGATCCCACCA
>JAFVLL020031226.1:0-15304 GCA_021397915.2 Tor tambroides
TAACCTATACAATATACAATATCTGTATAAATATATATATATATATATATATATATATATATATATTATATAAAATAAAATAAACTTTATTTACTGTATACCATTATTGTACACCATTTTTACAAATGAGGATGTTCCCAAACAGATCTTTCATCAAGTTTCACTCACTTCTGTGTACAAAATTGTCCACAAGATATAGTTAAATAGGTGCACTGACAAGCTACGCAATATCGCGTTCATTATCGCAGATGAATCGCCTTCGATAATGAACGCGATATTGCGTAGCTTGTCAGTGAACTACGGCTCTGTGTATTAAATGCCGCTCCATTTGAAAACAGGTGATGGAGATTTAGCGCCAATCAAGGAACCGGCTTTACTGACGAGATGCGCATGCATATCGCATGAGATATATCGCCCAGCCCTAAAACACAGTCCGTACAGAATTATTCCACATGAACTCAAGCTGAAAATATGACATACTTCTGTTCCTCTGAAAGAGAACTGAGCTTCAGCTGACGGGTATTAGCATTAATCAGGCGTGAGATGTTATGAGACGCCTGTCATGTCTCCATCATCACGTCAGCCTGACATCCGGCTGTCAAACACACACGAGCTGAAGCTGCAGCAGCGCGTTCAGCGTACAGATGCTGCGAGACGCAATTAAACCTGAGCTATTTTAACTGCATCATATTACTATCAACATCTTAATAGCAACATATTTCCCCCTGAGCATCCAGGCATTATTCCTTATTGTGTGCACGCTGAAAAAACTAATTGCTTGCACAGCAAAACTGATGGAATAAATGAGTTTTATAAAAATACATCCCTGCAATTTCCATAGCTATTTAAAAAGTCGCTTATAGACTGTTTATAAACTGCTTAAAATATGATGGAGTGAAAGAACTCATGAAGAAGCCGTTTTGTGTCAGTCGATGAACTATAATACTTTCATGTGGATTTCAGCCCTCCAGCTCACATCATTTCCATTGATTGTTTTCAACTTTGAAGATTAATGCAACGATGAATACCATAAAACTACAACAACGCTTCTGAACATCACAGAGCGAAATGAAATATGATTACCGAGTGACTGATTCCCACATTAAACCATCCTGCAAGATACGGCTATGATCTGTGATGAGATTTCTAAGTGAAAGGCCATAACTGGAAAGGGAAATGAGAGAAACAGGATAAAGCAGCTGTAGTTCTCCTGAAATCTCTCAGATTTGGCTAATTTCCTGCGACACGGTTCAGACGTCCATCAGGGAGACGATAACTCCACACAGTCATCAAACGTGCCCCGTGACACCAGTTGATGTAGATGAAAGTCGTTTTCCCAGCGATTCCCTCAAACGTCTCTTTATCAGCGAGAAATTAAACTCTTATTGCTCACAAGCTCTTTCAAAGCTCATTTCATTCAGCTATAAACAATGTCTGTCTCTGAATTTTCTGAAGTTATTATCATTTATTTATTTATTTGCAGTTTATTTTTTTTTTTCCTCACAGGTTGCTCTTTCAAAGACTTCATTAAATTTCATTAAAGTATAAACAGCATCACAATTTTCTCTTGAAATTCCTTAAGAAAAATGACGACGACGATAATAATAATAATAAAAAATTTAAAATAATTATTATATAATTATAATTATTAATTATTTTACTACTAATAATAATAGTAATTATTATTATAATAATTTATAATAAATAATTATATAATTAATAATTATAATTAATTATAATAATTTATAATTATCATTATTATTTATTTATTTAAAAAAGTTTTTACAGGAAACATTTCTCACAAGTTGATCTTTCCATTTTATTAAAGTATAAACAATGCCTTAGAATCTTCAGAAATTGCTAATTGCTTAAAAAAAATAGTCAATTATTTATTTTTATTATTTAAACTATTTTAAATTATAATTATGTTTTCTTAACAGGAAATCATTATTGCTGACAGGCTACACTTTCCAGGCTCCATTATCAATATCTCAGAATTACCTCTCCAAATACCTCAGGAGAAATAATAATATGTTTTTGTTATTATTATTACTGGTATTTTTTTCTTTATGCAGTAGTGGTCTTGTGGTCAGTAGACATCAAGCCAGCTCACTAACCCATGCATCAATTCCACAGCTAGAAGCTGTTTCTCAACCTAGATTAGTCTCAGTTCCCAGAATTCATTGCAAGCCCTTGTTAATTGCAGTGTATCTGAATTCCCCTTCAGGGCCCAATAACGTCTCGTCGTATCTGTGTTTGAGCTGAAGTGTCTGTCCCGTCACGTCTCATCTCACCTCAACAGGTGAGGACAACTGACTCATAACTCATGTTTAGCTCAAAACACATCTTTTATGCAACTATGATGAAAAATTCCAAGCATTAAAATTTAATTGAGCACAACAAAAACTCATTCATTTTCTTCATAACAATACTCAATAAACCACTTAAGACTAAAGTCATGAGCTCTGAGGCTGTTAATCGACTGAATATGCTTTTGCTTTTTAAAATAATCATCTTTAATTGCAGAATTTGTTGTGAAAAACTACATTACCCATGATGCTCTACAGAGACTTCCACCAATCAGACAGACGCAGTCAAAAAAGATCTTTAGCTCCACCCACTCCCATAAAGCACGACAAAATGCTTAAATATATGTGTGTGTGTGTGTGTGTGTGTGTGTGTACATCTATACACACACACAACCATCAACTTTAAATAAACAGTTTATATTTCTCCATCATTTTTAATCTGATTAATTTCATTTGCAATGCTTCATGGGATTGTAGTTCTTTCCATCAATAAAGTTCACATTCTTGTATCTTTGTCTTTTTGTCTGATTTTCATCCACTTTCTGTTGTGATTCAACATAATGTTCATGGCTCATTTAACAAAGACTTTTTTTTTTTAGAACATCTATGGAAAAAATAAATAAACGGGAAAAATACTTTTGGAAACAAGGCTGCTAAAAAAAGTGCATAATACATGACGTTTGGTATCAAATACATCAGTTTTATCACGATCACACAAGCTTGATTCATACGCTGCTTCTGTTTGTACTTCAGTCAGACGTGTGATTGCGTTAGATATAAAGATGTGAAGAGTGAACTGAAGCTTTACCGAATGATGAAATGAGGTCGAAATGTTTGGGCGTTGACGAATAAACGCTGCTACACGACATTTCCCCTGTGATTCTGAGCTGCTATACACGAGAGTAAACGACTCGTGTCTTATTCGCTTTGGTTTCTGTGTCAAAACTATTTTATGAGCCTGAATCATTCAAACATTATTGCCGATACAGATATTAATTGTGGTGTCATTTACCACTGATGAGCAAATGACAATATCTCCATGTCAAATGTTTCTCCTATATAGCAATGAAAGTAAATGGATCTCAACAACGTCTCAAACTGTGCTCAAATTTGCACTCAAAATCACGTTTTGATGTAGCCGTTTCATAGTCATTTTCTAGCTCTAAACTCGTATTATTTGCTCATTTGTGCCTGTTTTTATCATAAGAAAGGAGAATAATCTGAAACGCTTCAATGCGGGTTTCTAGTTCCCACAGAATTATGAATTTCCAATCAATTATGAATCAGTGATCAGAAGAATGCCCTAAAACACTAGGTATTTCATGTTCTTGCAGCATGTTCACTTGTTCTCTATAAAAAGTTGGTTTCATTATTGATGTGCTAAAAGGAAAACAAACTCTCTGGCTTTGGTCAAGGTAATTTGGCTTGTAGGAGATTCTTGGGCTTTGTGTGAGTTTTGCTCAAGGAGACAGACAGCTCGTTTTACACGAGAACAAACTCTTAAGACTGTGTTTTTATATTTATGCTCTTTAATATTCATGATCCTGCACCGTGTAATAACCAGACGTAAAATAAATAAATAAACTGAAAAGGGACATTATAAGCTAAATACATAAATATATGAAATAAAGAAACCTGAAACTGAAAGTTGAATAAATAAATAAAATACAAAAATCTTTGTGTAAAAAAATAAAAACATTAAAGCCAAAAAATAACAAAATGAAACAAAATAAAAGAAATTTGTATGCCTCCAAAATTAGCTGAAATAAAAACAGCCACAAATCCATGTCACTTTAGATTTCAATACGCAATACATTATTTTATGTTTTATCATTAAACATTAAAATGGCACTAGATAGCAAAAACACTAAACTGTGCAGAGATTTCATGCCGTAAAACATTTTTAACCCTCTGGTGCGCCTCGTGTGGCAGACAAAAATGACCTTTTGTTGTTGTTTTCCTGCAATAAAATTAATTTACTAGATTTTACTTTCATAATGTAATATTTAAAAAAATAAAAAATAAATAAAGGTACAGAAGTCGTGAAAAATGCACAAAAATACTATTGTTGAATTTTTTAAGAAAAAAATATTTTCCAAAACATGTTTTACTCTAAAACTGTGAGAAAATTAAAGGCATACATCTAAACAAGTTGTCTTCCAAATTTGAGGTTGATTATGCAAAAATTAGCTTTCAGTGAGATTTTGTTTGGGCGCCATACCAAACTTTTCCACTAAATGAAATTTGTTTCCCATTCATATGACCATGCACAGTACAAGTACAACTATTTTCATGACCATTTAACCTTTTCAAATCATGGCCATGATTTTTCTGTTTTCACATGTTAAGTGCCAAAATCCTTGACCAATTTTCGTACCATTTCAACGAAGTGACAAAAAACTCTAAAAATACCCCCCAAAACATTCAATTTTTGAGTCAAATATGACAGAAGAGCACCAGAGGGTTAAATGAAACCAGTTCATTAACTTTGGCAGCCTTTAAAACAGCAACTAAAGAAAACTGAAGAAAACAAACTCTACAACTATATCAGATTAAACCAAGTCTGGATCAAAGAAGCAGCTGACAAATAAAGACAGGAGGTGTTTGCTCCAGTAACGAACTCCCATCATTATTTCCAGCAGTCTTTGCTGAGATCTCTTCATCTAGTTCTTCTTCTCTCGCGCCCTTGACCGTGACAGACAGTGGACAATCATTCGTGTTTCCTACAAACACGTCCAGCTCAGGATCCGGTACGATCCGTCTTCACTTTGACATTTTCCCCAAAAACAAAGCTCTGTTTGTTACCTTGTGAATCGTCTGGTCTAATTCCACCGCTGACATTTACACAACTCCATTTGATTCTTCTTTATGGTCTGGTTCAATTGGACCTAAAATTGATCTTCAAACTTTTTTGCTTGTAAAAACTTTCCAGCAGTTCACTATAAACTAAACTACCATATTTTATGAGAAGAGGGAGGTGTTTTATTGTATTTATCATTTCAAAAGGACAAACAGACTCCACTTTCCTTTAAACTGGCTTTATGTGTCTGGTGTTGGACACTGAATTCATATATCAAAGGACATGGTCTGTTGACATCCCATATTAAATGACAGGACATTGCTGTTATCAATTACTGGTTGTTTTGTTTACCCAAAAAAAGCCAAATGAAATATTGATCATAAAGGGAGAGTTCACTTAAAAAAAAAAAAAAGAACAATTCTGTCATGATTTACTCTCCATCATGTTGCTCCAAACCTGTATGACTTTAAGAACACAAAAGAAGATATTTTGGTATGTATTTATTGTCTTACTTTTGTTTTTGACACAATGATAACAGATGACAGTCAACACTGGAGCCCACTGGCTTTCAATGGATGGACAAAAAAATAAATATATAAATAAAATAAAATACCTTTTGTTACCATTGTGTCAAAAACATAAAACAAAACAAAACAAAAAAATATCAGTCCAACATTTCAGTTATCGGGCACATAAATATATATATATATATATATATATATATATATATATATACATATATATATATATATCGATCGACCTCAATTCAAAACAACAGTGGACTTCACTGGCTTTCAATGTAAGGACTAATCAATCAATGAAGAAAACAAGCAATCAATCTAGTTTTTCTACATGATTTATTTATTTAGTTAGTTAATTAGCAAGTAAGATTTGCAAAGGGTAAGTAAATGATGACCTAAATGTAACTGTACCTTTAATCAATGCCTTTGTGTAATAAAGTCGACATGAAAAGTGTTAAAAAACCCATTTTAATGAATTAAAACATACTATTTAATGAGTACAATGAAGAACATGGCCTTCAACCATCATTTTATTCATTTAGAATTGTCTGGATCATGAAAACTCATATGTATATGAGAATGAAGCCAGATCTGAATGCAACTTTGCTTGTTGGATAACAAATACACTGTTTTTCTATAGAATAATGAATTGCAAACATGAATTAAGACAGTAAATAAAGTCAATTTTGAGTCATGTTGACTTGATTGTTAACCATAATGTCACGCAGATTGTCAAGAGATGACTTCAGTCTGTTTCAAAAGTGTCAATCTCATCATCAGACTAAAGTGGAGACTGAAGTGACGGGATAGGAACGGCTGACACAGGCTGTAGAGAAAAACGCTCTGTGATTGAATCATTGACGCGTGTTTTGTTCTGCTGTCGAGGGCGAGCACTCGCGGTCCCGGGGGTGAGACGGAGAAATGAATCGCACACGCTGGCGTTATGATAATGATGACAGTAAAAATAACACTGGCATAATAGAGGTCGTTAACCGCGGTAAACACTCGCAGGAGCCTCTCTGACACCGTCTTTCTCTCGCTGGCAGGCGTCAAAATCAACAGCCAATGCTCGGCGGCACTTCCACAGCGGCGCTGAAATATTCATGTGTGAGTTTGTCTTCATTTCCATATGTAAATGAGCCTGGCGAACCTCAGGGGTGACGAGCTCCCCGCTGACCGGGTGAAGCGGCTAATTTCAGCTGAACTGAAATGACCGACCTTCAGCAGGTGAAGCTCGGGGACGCCTTTACTCGTCTCGCTCAGGGAACGATGACTTCTGATGTTTCTTACGATCTCAAGGGCTTGGAACACAGTTTGACCTTACATTTAGAGGATCCTCTGGTGTAAACGCGACACAGCCTCACTACTGCAGTATTATCTGTACCGAAAACTACATGAGAAATACAAGCTAAAATAAAGCAAAAATAGACACAAATTTATTTCAGCTAGTTTGGTTAGTTTTTGATACATGGTACATTATGAAACATGTAGAAACAAAAAAATGCCACTAAATAAAAACAAGCGAAATGAAACGATTTTAGAAAAAGTTAACCATTAAAGAAAACGTTCAACATTTTAAATGATGCCTTTTAAAGTATAAAAATGTCTATATATATATATATATATATATATGTATGTATATATATATATATATATATATATATATATATGTGTGTATATAATTTTAAATGACACAAAAACTATCATCAAAAAACTAAATTAAAAGACATATTTATGACTCAAAAGCTAAAATAATTTAGCTATTTTAGCTAAAATAAAATAAAATAAATTATGGAATAAAAATAAAAACTAAAACTGAAACTATAGTGAACTCTTAAATAGAAATAGAAAAAAAAATGGCAAAAATTATTAGTTTTAGTTATTAGTAAAAAATATATATATATTTTTTCTATACCATGTATAATTTCAATACATAGTATATTATTTGGTATATCATTAAACAAAAACACTGTGCTGAGAAATTTAACACTAAAATATTTTTAAATGAAACCAGTTCATTTATTTTTTTTTACTAAATCACAAATAACAATGATAACACCGTCGTGTCTACACCGGACACGAGCAGCAATACAATCGAACCTATTATAATCAGCTGCTGTCTACACTGGATGCGGCGAAGATGAAACTCAGACGGTAAATCGATGCCTCGTTCTATTTATTACGTACTGACACAAAGTTCAAATGATTTTTAACAGTTGCTTTGTCGCTTTAGCTGTTGCAAAGCAACTTGTTTGTCAAAAGCAAACAAACAAACAAATAAAATAAGAAATTAATTAAACTAGTAACAATAAATAGTTTGAACTAGGGCTGGGCGATATGGGCAAAAAATTCATATCTCGTTATTTTTTGGCCAATTTGCGATATATGGTATTTCTCTCGGTATTTTCATTTTTTTTATGGATTTTTTTTTTCTTTTTTTTTCTGTATTTAATATATATGTTATCTGCCCCCCAATGTTGTCCAACGAAACAATATATATTAAAGGCTATGAAAACTAATAAAGTGAATGTAACAATGTAAGCCTAGGCTATATATTATGTGCAATCTAAAAACAAAAATAATGTTTTTAAAGCAGAAGTTAAATTCACTAAACTAAAAATGAAAATAAAGAAGAACAAAAGCACATACTTGTATTAGGCTCTTTTGATTACCCCATTACAGTTAGTGCTATATCATAAAATACACTTACTTGTAGATTTAAAATTCTACATATGTCACATTGTCCAACTACAATATTTCAGTGAAATATATATTTTAGTTGGAATTACTGCACTCCCATTTCATTGCGCTCTGTCTCTTTGGCGCCCATGCGCACGGCTGGGCTCGCTCACTGAAGTCTGTGAAGAAAAAGGCTCATGCACTCCTGACAGCAAAATGGAAATATTTCCATGACTTTCTAACATTTAACAGATGGAGAATATACCTGTGAAATGTAAGTTATGCATTAAGGAAAACAGCACATCTCAAACACATTAAACAGCTCAAGTAGATCTCTGTCAGCAGCACACGCAGCCTTTCTGTCAGAGCATCTGACGGGGCGAGCCGCTTTAAACTATATGAAACTATAAACTATATATTTTACAAGTTTTTTTTAAAGCCCTTAATATAAAGCTTGTCACACGTTTAGAACTACTTGGATTATGCACTTTCTCCGCAGCGTCTGAGTCTGTCCTCTGCTATATTTTTCAGATGCGCTCGTATCAAACTACTGTATATCGATATAAATGGTATTGCATATCGCTTATAAAGAATATATCGATATATCGTACAAACTCGATATACCGCCCAGCCCTAGTTTGAACAACATCAAGAAGAATGGTTTCTAGTGTCTTGCTATGTTGTTGCTAAGATGTTCTGTATGGTTGCTAGGTGGTTTCTTCATTTTAAAACAATATTAAGGTCATACTGAGATATTTTTATGTTATATTTAGATTAAAAACTGATAATAATCTATCATCCATCTCAACCTCAGAAAGTTCACCTTCTGTCAGGATCACAGAAGAAACCCAAACAACCACGAGCTGCTTTACATTCAAGCCGACCCATGCGATCGCTATTGAACGGCCCATCAGATTCCAGCGTCCCGTCTGATTGTAATCACACACACAGCGTCTGAAGCGGGTCTCTCGCTGTAATCCATCTCAGCCAAAAGAAGTGGATTAGCTCACGTATGACGGTCCTGGAAGGACGCCACGCACTAATCGCAGCTCTGCCACTAGATTTCAGCGCTGCATGGAAAGAAATTAGCGCTCGATATGAGTTTTTCAGCATCTGGCCAAAAGAAAACATCTTAAAGGCAATAATCACGCTGCCTACCTTCAGCCTGCGCACCGGGAACAGACTTATGATGTCTTAAAATGCAGCCTACGTAGGCAGCGACTCAATTTAAGCGCCTCAGTTTTCAGCATCTTTCTCTAGAAAAGTGGGACACTGAGATTATAGAGCTGATGATTGTTCTTAAGTGCACCAATTTCATGATATCAAAGAGAAAATACGCAGCAGTACATTCATTGTTCTTTAGACATACCATAAAAACTCTGTGTTAAAGGGATAGTTCACCCAAAAATGAACCTTAGCTGTTAATTTACTCGCCGCCCAGGCCATCCAAGATGCCTTTTTTTTCTTCAGTAAAGCAGTAAAGAAGATTCTTAGCTGAAACTGTGCTCCTTTGTGATTTATAAAATGCAAGGCAATGGCTACCGGCACTTTGAAAGTCAAAAAAACATATACAGGCATGACAAAATGAATCCCTGTGGCTCCTGATGATATATTGAGATCTTATGAAGTGAAACGATCGGTCTGTGCAAGAAACTGAACATTATTTACAACATTATTACCTGTAATCCAGAGCCTCAGACAAACGGTTCAGTTCTTGAACAAATCATTCTTTTGAACCGGTTCTCTTTAGTGAACTATATGAATCAGTTCATCAAATCGGACTGAATCATCCGAATCAGTTCGCGTCTCAAGCAGCACAGATCTACAAGTTACTCAATCAAACTCACTTTCAGATGCCTGACAGTCACTCCGACTGGAAATGAGCCGAAATAGCGGCGTATTTGATCCAATGATTAATAAACTGATTCAATGAGACCGATGAGCCGCTGATACGAGCACGAGTGAACCGAGAGCTTGAATGAAGGGACGAATTAACGTTTTTATGGTTTCTCACGGTTTATGTAGAAAGGTGAGCTGATGAAGGCTAGTTTGTTCACTCTATACGATTTAGACATGTAAAACATCCACGTTTCACATCTTTATTGGTGCTTTAACAATATAACTGCATATATGTTACATCATTGTGTGACTGATTACATTAACAAATTAATGAATTGAACCAGTTCATTGAAATGAACTGTCTGAATGAATCAGTTCATGGGAAAGAATCAGATTTCCCCGTTTGTCCGAGGCTCTGGATTACAGGTAATAATGTTGTAAATGATGTTCAGTTTCTTGCACAGACTGATCGTTTCACTTCATAAGACCTCAATATATCATCAGGAGCCACGGGGATTCATTTTGTGATGTCTGTATTTGCTTTTTTGTCTCTCAAAGTGCCGGTAGCCATTGACTTGCATTTTATGAATCATGCAAGAACCATGGTTTCTGCTAAAAATCATCTGTCCTACTGAAGTCTTGTATGGTATGAGGGCGTGTAAATTAACAGCAAATGTTCGTTTTTGGCCGGCGTGTTGGCATCATTTATTCCTGGTAAAGGTAAACGTCCCTCCTGTGTTTTCTGTTTCATTTCTCAGTGTTTGTCCCCTGGGCTTCCTGTGCACTTTTACAGAGACAGAGCATCAGACATCTCACACAGGCTTTCTGACATTTCTGCAGTGTTTGTAGATCACGACATTGTGTGTTTTATCTTCAGAAACAAGTGTTTCACAGTGTGATGTTTTCTGTTGCGTAAACGAGGATGGAAAGAGGATTTCTGACTCGGATTAGCACATCATGGTTGTTTACTGCTATATAAATATTATTCAGAACAAAATACTAGTGTACTTCTTACTGTATGCATTGCAAAAAGTACAATAACAGTAAGCAAAATGCAACAGTTAATGTGTCAAAAAAAGGAAGGGTAGAATCGTTTATGCTCTTCTGAACACAGCCATTAATTTTGACTATATTTCATATGATATAGTAAAATAATTTATTATGAAGCTGAAACATGTCAATTATAATAGTGATGAGAATAATAGCAATATCAAAGCACAGTGTCCACAAAAATATTGTGCAGCACAACTGTTTACAACATTGATAATAATCGGAAATGTTTTTTGAGCAACAAAAATCAGCATATTAGAATGATTTCTGAAGATCATGTGACACTGAAGACTGGAGTAATGATGCTGAAAATACAGTATTGAAACACAGAAATAAATTACATTTTACTATATTGGCATAAAAAAAACAACTATTTGAAATTGAAATAATATTTCACAATTTTTTTTACTGATTTTACTGCATGTTTGATCAAATAAATATACTTTTCTTTTGAGTACATTTTAAATATGTATTAATAAGTATTAAATTAATGTAGCCCCATTTGTTTCCATTGCAAGTACTTCCAAGCAACCTTATTTTATTTATTTATTTATTTTTGTTATTGTTATTGTAATCAATATTATATGGCCTCAATCAAACTGAATCCTGAATATTGATTTATTCTGACGTTTGGGGAACTACCTTTGACTCTTTTGACTTCATGAACATCATTAAAGACTCAAGCGTACAGGTCCGCTGTGTGAGTTTCTGGTCAGTAATCGCTGTGGGCTGTTCTCAGGTCTGCTGTGTTTACATCCAGTCATCAGAAACACAGGCTGCTGGGTATTAAACGCACAGACAAACACCACGGCTAATTGAATCCGCCGAAGCCCCCCGTGATGGCAGATGTCATTTACTGAGGTAATGAAATGATGCTAATGGTTTCGTTTTAGGAACAGCCTTGGAAGATTATGAAGAGGAATTGCAACAATGGGTTTTATGAAGATAATAAGAGCCGGCAAACATCTTTGTCATTTATATGTAGCTTTCAAACCATTTCATTCTGACACAATCCATGGTTACGTTTGATGGCCGTCAATGATTTCTGTCCATTTATTGTTGTAGTTCCTGCATTGACCACTAGGGGAAATAATAAAGACATATTGCGGTTTATCTCATATATCTGTATTAGTTCGTCTCCTCCAGGTAGGCTCAGTACACACAGCTAATTTAATTCTGTACTGTGCTAATCCTCAGGATGCATTACTAAATGAACATTTTGAGCATTGTATCTCATTTCCCATCGATCCTGTGACACTTTGTGTTAATTAAAACATTCTTTATCTGAACCTCTGGACATCAGCCTACAGCGGAGAGATTCACTGTGTTCGTTTACATCATCCTGCGTCTAATTAATCTGAAGGTGAGAGATCTGACTCATTTACTCCAGACGAATGAAAGTGTGACACGTGACTATAATAAACTTATTATAGTTTAAAAAAAAAATCACATTGTTACTTTAAACAACTTAACTAAAAACATTTTGTTTCACCTTGTTTTTCTCGATTGTAATTAGCCTTTAATTTTATTTATTTATTTTATTTATTAAGTTTAGGTAAATTTGTTATGTGTTTTGTCTTTTTACACACACACTGTATTTTATATTACTATTTAGGTTGAATTTATTTCTATTTCAGTTTTAGTTTTGATTTATTTCCAGTTAGTAATTTTACTTTCAACCTCCAAGGCAGGATTTCTAATTCTCTTTTTGAATTTGATGTAATAAAATAACTAAAACAAAAATAAAAAATTATATAGACATTTTTAAAAACAAAAATTAAAATTCTAATATAAAAGAATAGTATATAATATGATATTATATAATAAAGTATTTAATATAAAATTAAATAATTAAAAGTAATTAAAAGGACAAAAACAACAGATTTGCAACGACTTTACTTTTTTTTAACAATGTAAATCTTTATTTTGTTGTTTTGATGTTTAGATAATTGTTCTAGAAAATAAAACAAAAAACTAAGGGAAATTTTTGTTATTTTTTTCCCCAGTGTATGCAACATTTAATGCCATGACTTTATGAATTTAAGATTTTCTGCTATGATTTAAGACCTTTTTAGGCCTTAATTTGTGGAAGAGTGAATTAAAACTTTATAATACCTTTTTTAAATTTATTTATTTATTTACTTATTATTATTTTTTAATATTACTATTTAGGCTTATTTATTTATTTATTTATTCATTTTTTTCAGTTTTAGTCTAGTTTTAGTTGATCTATCCCCAGTTAGTAATTTTGGTGTTTCAACGTATTTTTAAATTTTCTCATTTTCATTCAGTTCAATTTGCTGTAATAAAAATAAATAAATAAATAAAAAACTGGGGAAAAAAAATAAAATATATATATATATAATTTTTTTTTTTTTTTTTTTGAAAAAACAAAATTTAAAATCTTTATTTAAAAAAACAAAATTTAAAAGCAGAAAATATACGAATAAACTAAATCAAAATATTAAAAACAACTATAATAGTATTTCAATGATCCTGAAAGAACACTGGTCTGAATACAGACATGTCCTTTATCTTAAAGAAGCCATGTGTGGAGAAAAGCATGATGAATATTGCCAGCGGTTTATTTTTCTCTCTGTATTTTCTCCAGGTCCTTAAGCTTCCTTGTTCTCAATAAGCCTCAATTCGTTCTGCACATCAACACCTTCTCGACGCCAGCGCAGGACAAACTGCCTTACATTTGAAAGAAATCTCTGAATGTTTACTTTTAATCCTCCTTTACTTCACTCCTCTAAGTTTTTGTAACTCTTTACAATAAGGTCTCTTTGGTTTACATGAATGCATTAACATTTTTACAGCATTTGATAACTTTTGTAGGTCCTTTTAAGATGCATCAAACATTGAAGTGAATATGTTTTCTATTTCATTGATGTTCAGTCTGACCCCAGAAGAGCGCGACAGACTCTCGCTCATGAAATAATGACTCAAAACCTCTCAGAAGCCTCATAAAGTCACCAGATAAGAGACGTTATGTAAGAACAAGCATCTGTGATTCAGACGGCAGGTCAATTACAAATGCATAATGCCATGAAAGATTCAATTTGCATAGATTCATAATTGCACGTCTGCGGTGATCGAGTTCTCATTTGACATGCTATGCCTCTTTTTATTTGAATTACAAAACTGGATAAAACTTCCTGTATGATACGAACGGAAACATTAATTCACTGTAGTTTTACATATGGATATAAAAGAGATGATTTTTCTGATGTACAGAATAGCGTTTTCATTTCATCATGATATCGAGCGCTTGTTTGACATTTAGACCAGACCACTGAATTACAGTCGATTTTCAATGCTGTTTTTCATCTTTAATCCTCACAAAAAGCTTCAAAAGAGACTGAAGCATGAGTCCAGCGGTCTTCTCTGACCTTTTAGGGGGGTTTCATAGCTAACTTTCACAGTCTTGGAAGATAATATTTAGTGAGTTTCAGGCAAAGGATTTTATTCATATTTTTGTTGATATTTTTATCATTTGTGAAGGATAACAGTAATTATGAGAACTGTCATTCTTAACTTATTTTTACTTTTAAAAGTTTTACAAAAGAAACACCTGCACTGTGTCTCACCTGAGCTTTTTTTCATTTTCAGATCATTTGAAATAAACGTGCAAATTGTCCCGACATTAAACTACAGACATGTATAAAATTAACATAAATCTTTTTTTTTTTAATTATTATTATTAAACAGATTTGCATTATTCAATGGGGATCACTTTAAAAATGAATTTCTTAAAACAATTCTAAAAAATTTACTCAAAGAGTGTGAACTAATTATTTTTCAAATTTACAAACAAAAACAAATAAAACTTAAGAAAAATAAATTAATTACTTTTAAAAAATCTAAATGTTCTCGAATAGTGTGAAATAATTCTTAAATTACTTCATACCTTTTCTTTGCTTATTTATTTATTTATTTATTTATTTATTGTGGTCTCAGAGTCAGAGTTATTATCATTAATAAAACTATTAAAACATGACTTAATTGAAATTAATCTAAAATCAAATCAAATATAAATAATAAATATGAAATATTGCCTTATCAACTAATTAAAATAAGTTATAGTAGAAGCACTAAAATTACTA
>JAFVLL020031227.1:0-36062 GCA_021397915.2 Tor tambroides
CAAAAACAAAACAAAAAAAAAAAAAAAAAAAAAAAAAAAAAAAAAAAGACTTGAGGCTATAAAGGTGCTTCAGCTAAGTACTGAGTTAAGGGTTTGAATATTTATGCAACATACTTATTTCAGATTTTTTTTTTTTTTATAAATTTACAAAGTTGTGACCGTTCTGTTTTTGCTTTGCCATTATGGTGTATGGACTGTAGATTGATGTGGAAAAAAGTAATTTAATGCAGTTTAACAAAGCTGCAACAAAACGTGAAAAAAAAATGAAGGGGTTGAAGAGTCGTAAAAATCGTTGAAGAGTTCCAAGAGAGTGACACATACACTGCATTCAAAAAGAAATGGTAAATGGACAATGGTACAAAATGGAAATTAAGCAAACAACATTCAAAATATTAATAGAGTGAACATCTCACACTCCGAAAATGTTTTTTTTAACACTGGAGATCCAAATGACAATAGAAAATCCCCAAAATGAATGACTCATAATAACCCTTCCTTCAAAACCTTGCAATAAACTGTCTGTTGTAATGGTGCGTGTGGTTTCCCTCAATTTGCAGCGAGACACATCCAAGGCTAAAGTCTAAGGCATCTGGCTTCAGTTAGTCAAGCTCTCGTATTGTCTATGACACCATCGATACGTGCCCTCAAACACACTCTGAACAAACTGTCACACTGCTTTGGCCTAGAAACAGAGGGATGGAAGGCAGTACTGAAACCTTTGGCTGAAAGATCTCCGCTCTTGGTTTTCACTGGTCATTTTTCCCTAACGATGATCTAATTTCCAACTCAATAAAACATGACCCACCAGAACGTGCTATTGCATTGATGATGCAGAGAGAGAAAAGCCAACTAAAAGACAATAAAAGTCACACTTCAGTCTGATCAGAAGAACCCATATGCTTTGGATTACAGCAATGTAAGTCAATGTTATCTAAGTGTCAGATGTACCAGGAGCCTGATGGAATATAATTGTCATACTTTTCTGAAACACAATAATTGAAAATGTCAGTTGACGTGATATGGCTGCTAGAACAGGAGAAATATGACATTTTCAGTTTTTGAGTACATTTCAGACATCTTACCAGTCAGTTCCATAAAGTACCATGCTTCAAATCTTTCACCAGACAAATTAAAATGTGCCATCTTACAATGAGGCAAATGATTGTTAGAAGGGCAAACATATAATCTACCCACTGTATAACAATTTTTCTCCATTTATTCACATAATTTATCTAAAATAGTTTCAATCACTCTAAAAAGCAGACAGGAACCAAAGAAAATAATTGCAATAAATGCATTAGTTAGGTGAATTACTTATCCAATAACTCAGGATAAATATTATATTATATTAACTACTGTTCAAAGTTGTTGTTTTTCTGCTAGTATGTGACAGTAAAGACATTTATAATGTTACAAAAATATTTCTATTTAAAACAGTGCTGTCAAACGCATCCAAAATAAAAGTTTTTGTTCACATAATGTGTTTACTGTGTATATTATGTTTATATAAACACACACACACACACACACACACACACACATGCATGTATATTTACAAAAAATGTTATGTTTATATTAAATATATTAATATATAATATAAATTATATGAATATAAATATACATTTAAATAAAATAAATGCTGTCTTTTTGTATATTTATTAAACATTTTTGACGACTGGAGTAATGGCTTCTGAAAATTCAGCTTTGCCATCACAGGAATACAATAACATTAAAAATCTTACCAACCACAAATATTTGAACAGTAGTATATTAAAGGCCTAATTTTGAATTGAATATACCTAACTCAAGAACCAGACAGAGTGAACAAGCTCAAGTTATATGTAACAATGAAAACAACATCATTTGTCAAGTATGCAGAATTACTAGTTATTAGTTGTGCTTAGAAAGACAAGTTTCACCATTCCTACAGCTAATACATAGTTTAGGTATCTAAACAAATCTCGGCACCTTTGGGTGACCAACATGAATGATCTCTCAAATCATACTGCTTGTTGAGAGGTGTGCTATTATAAGACTTGGACCGGACTTGGGTCAAACTTGGGTCATTTAGCAATGAGAATAGCCTAGGAACTGCATAAAACATGTTACAACACTCACAATGCCTTACAATGGCACAGCAATGCTTTAGAAACCAACCTGAACACCCAAACATCATAGAGGTGTGTCAGGTTTACATTAACACATCAACTGTGGTGCTGTTGAAAAAGGTCAAAACAGACATAAACTTACACTAAGGAAAATTGCTTTCAATTGCCTATAAAAAAAACTGACTGGAAGGCCTCCTCCACAGGGAACGCTAAACATGTGGGCAACTTCTGTTAGAGGGTTTAATTGGAACAGCCACACATACAGCAAATAACATACTTGAAACAGGTTGCTGGACTCAGTAAACAACATGCCATAAACCACTAGATATCGGTGAGTTATCTACCTTGCAACACATGCACAAACACATTCATGAAAAAACTCCAACCTTATCAACATCACATCTTCAGGAATTCGTGTTGGGCCACAAAGCGCAATATTTAAAACAGAAAGACTGCTCTTTTTTCCCTGTGTAACCAACACAGTCTGCTCTCCAAAATAGAAAGACTGTAAACAACAGCATGTGGTTGAGTCACAGCGTCAAAATATAGACAAGAATGTACTTGCCATATAGTTATCACCATAACTGAGCTATGTTACTGAGATATAGAATATCTACAGGAAAAAAGGGATCAGGGACAATAAACTTGAATGTCCTTTTACATGGATGGATGGATTGATAAATGAACCGAAAATTGCAGATGTCAATAGAGTAAAACATTAGCTTTATTCTAAAACCTAGTCAGCTGTTAATCTATATCAAGATAAGATATCTAGAAAAGGCAATCCCAGAAAGCACTGCAAAAAAACCCACCAGCCAATAGAGAGAAATTATTATAAATATACACTGCTGTTCAAGTTTGGGGTCAATAAGAATTTTTAAAAATAATTTTGAAAGAAAGGTTACATTTATTTGATCCAGCGATAAAAGAGATATAGTGAAATATTACAGTTTGAAATGACTGTTTTGCATTTTAACATGTAAATTTATTTGTGCGATGCAAAGCTGAATTTTCAGCAATACTACAGTCTACAGTGTCACATGATCCTTCAGAGATCATTCTAATATCCTAACATTCCTAAACATTTCCTTTTATGAGCAATGTTGAAAACAATTCATATTTTAGCTTTTTTCAGCATTCTTTGATAAATAGAAATAGAGACCATTTATATCAAATAGAAGTCATTTGTAACATTACAAAACTTACTTTTATTCAGCAAATATGTATACAAATTATGAAAAGTATTCATTAATTTAAAAAAAAAAAAAAAAAAAAAGTTTAATAAAATTTAAAAACAGATTATTTTAACCAATGCAATCTTTATTTGTTAATTAGAATATGGCATAATTAGCTTAGAAGCATGAAAACATCAAATTGTAGACTTTATTGGAATCAAACAAAGCCAGAATGTCACAGGAAGCTACTACACAGCAAACTCTCAGCTCTGGTTAATACATTTTACCATGTTTGAAAGCATTCCACAACTTTCCCTCAAAATAAACAACAAAAAAAAAAATCAATTTGGGCCAATTTACTGTATGAGATTTCAGATACTATTTAGCTGTTTTCGTGTTGTTGTTTTTTGTGTTTCACAAAGCTATAGTCTACTGTACATTGTCTGTTCCACATCATCTAATACTATGACATCTATAACGGTGATGTCACAGAGCCCAACTGCCATGCAGGCTAACTGCTCGAGATGTCATTATCTGTGCTTATGTCACACAGCTGTAAGTGAAGTGTTAAGCTGAGCTTTCTTCTGTTTCTGCTAAGTCATAGATTGAACTATCAGGCTGATGCTGTCCCGTACCCACAGAGGCACAGAGCAGCTCTTGTTCCCATCCGTGACCATTGATCCCACCCTGCACTGAACAGCCTGGCACTGAGTGAATGAGCCAATGAGGTCAAAGGGAGAACAAAACTGTTGATTTAACAACTGTGGACTCAGTGTGGGCGTGAGAGCGTGTAGATGTTTAGTCGGCTGGAGATAATGGGAATGTTTGTGAACATCAGGCTGGAAAAACAGATCAATTAAGCATGACGAGTTGGAGCTAGAGATGTAAAGTACACTACTACAAAAAACACTAGTGTATGATTCATTTATTCCAAAATGTGAATCACAAACCAAGTACACTGAAAACAAAAATTAGTGTAGAATGTATTTCGAAACAATTTTCACCTAAAAATTGCTAGTTATCACACATAATTACAAAGTAGCACAATAAATATACATTAAATTTTGAAGTAGAAAGACCTAGAACTATTTAAAGCTGCACAGTTCTGGAGAAAGTGAGAATCACAATTTTTTGTTCGAAATAGAGATTGCGATTCTCCCTCGATTCTGAACAGGCAACTAAACAACATAAAATGTAATTTATTATGTAATTAATTTGAATATTTTTTTTTAAGTTAAATGAATGATTCAATGATTCACTCAGAGACTTCATTTGCTTCACTACTGGTTGAATTAGCATTTTAGAAACAAATCTCTTGAACGAATGATTCAATGACTCACTCACAGAAACATCACTTGCTTCATTACTGGATGAATCTGTGTTTTTGAATGAATCTCTTAAGTAAATGATTCAATGACTCACTCAAACACTTGACTTCCTTCATTACTGAATGAATCTGTGTTTTTGAATGTATCTCTTGATTTCAGTGACAAAAACTTTTTAGATAGTCACTTGTTGCCACCTACTAACCTAACGTAATCCACACAGTCTTTATTTGAAGCATCGAGTAACTATCAAAGGGCGATTTACTCCATTTTGATCACTACCATAGATATCAGTGTTTATATCTTATAATCTGTTTTATTTAGAACTTTGCAAAACCACTGTTAACAGTGTATGCATTCATTTGGAGATACTCAGAGTATATGTGCAATGAAAAGCTTTGATGCCTGTTATATCAACATTTTAATCTTCCAATGGGAACTCCAATAAAGAGCTGAAAAACAATGAGATCCAGCAGAAGGGTTTGATTAGACTGAAAACTCAGTGTGGTGAGTTTAATCACAGGCTCTTTAAAAGAGAGAGGACGATAAAGCTTTTGGGGAAGGGACTCAACAGCCACCAAAAAAAAAATAAATAAAAAAATAAAAACTGGTGCCACGTGCCCTCCCTGCAGCGCAGAGGATATTGCCACATGTGTTCCCCCAGCAGAAGGCCTTGGAGAGCAGTGGTCATGAGGACCGCCTGCTTCGGGCAGGATGCAGAATAGGAATGTGAGGGTCAGGGTCAAAGGGATACATGCTGATCTTCTAGACTGTAAACACAACGGCCATTTCTGAGACCACATGGACAGACACAAAGCTAGAACGAGGAGGCTGTTTACGCAAGGACAAAAAAGCCCTGCTGTGGACGAATGGCTCTGAAAGGGGCATCAGATAACCTCAGCATTCCTTTAAATAGGGGCCATTAAGTGCAAGGCCATGAGTGTTTAAAGGAAACTATCCCAAATGAGAGACATTTGATAAAACACCAGAATCAATCACCCAGTCTGGCTAAATCATTCTATATATCCTTGTGAGCTCGGTTTGACCATGCATGATGTGACAGCTGAAAACATGTGACTCTGAAGTAGATATTGTCTCCACTGGCCACTTTAGAGCATATTGACCTCTTCTCAGCTGTTGTCTCTCAAAGAGCTCTGAATTTAAGCTTTGATTCCTGAAATACCTCCGCGTATGCTCTCTCTAACATTCCTCACTCATGTCCAGCAAAGATCTCAAACTCTTACAACTCTCTTTACACCTCTTACATTTTATGACATGCTATATATTGTATAATATTCAGTTTTTGGCAATGCATACATTTCATTAATAAGTCCTTAAAGATCAGAAGTCTGAACAGATTAGTAGTTCACATCCAGACGATTATAAAATGTTACCAGTGCTTATTTAGAATATGTCTTGTATATTATACAATAAAAAAGACGATAAAACGGCAAGCCGGAAAAATGGGAATAAGAGGATTCATAAAGCATGAGAGATAGATAGGCAGACATGCTTTCATTACCTGAATAAACAAATTCATTTTAATACATTATAATATTTTACATATAATATAGTCTATGTCCATTCATCCGTTCTTCTAAAAATGTATCAATATTTAAACGAAAAACATTTCATAGTAAAATGGAATATTTTAGAGTATATGGTAAGGTAACAGTTAACCCAGTGATACTCAAATCTGGCTCGCGAGATCCACTTTCCTGCAGAGTTTAGCTCTAACCCTGATCAAACTCACCTATCTGTGATTTTCTAATGATCCTGAAGACATTGATTAGCATGCTCAGGTGTGTTTGATTAGGGTTAGAGCTAAACTCTGCAGGAAAGTGGATCTCGCGAGCCAGATTTGAGTATCATTGAGTTAACCAATGAACAGATTTTACTCTCTTTTTCTGTTACAACAATGTTTACAGTGTTACTGTATTTAGAATTTCAGCAAACATGCTGTTACATTGCAACATTCTTTTACAAAGCAACTCTGTAAATGTATTTTGAAGGTTATTAATCATCACATCTAAGGCAGAAAGACATCAGTAGGAGAAATTTTCCAACAGGTAAATAGTCCTAAAGAGCCATCCAAAAACCTCAACAGATAAAAACACAAACAATCGATACACATACGAGTATTCAGCGTCACCAGTGCACAATAACGCTCCTTCATCATGACCCTTTATCAGTTTACATTACATTAACATGCTCTTACCTGTCCAGCGTCTGATCCTGGAAGCGTCCGTCAACACCTCAGGCCAAAACAAAGTTTGGACTTGGTGAAACTCTTTCCTCCGCGTTCACTTTAACTCTGCATTCCGATTGAGCACTGTTAGAAACTTTCGGAGTCACTTACATGAGGCATAAATGTGATTCTGTCATATACCGACTCCTCTCGTGCTTCTGAGCCCCTCACAGCTCTTTTTGCAGGGACTCTTGAGTCCAGTGGAAGCGGAAATGCGGCGCAGTGGCTGGAAGAGGTTTACTGACTCCTACAGGCGTGACTGCTGCTCTCTTTTATGGATGAAGTTTAACAGGGTCACGTTCTCTGCTTTCACTAAATATCCTGAACAGAAATGAAAGCGTCTTATGCTTGCCATATGCAGTTTTGGCGTGCATTTCAACATTTGAAGCTTACAGAAATTAAAGATCTGTTATCTCGCTATTAAAAGTATAGAGTTTTCAAAGAAAGGCATTCCCAGGGGAATATTTATTGCCTACAAATCTACCAGAACTTTAGCTAACTTCTGTCAAGGTTTTCTTAAAGTTATGAACAAACGTTCTTCCAGTATCGTTAAAAGAACGTTAATTCAAAGTTCTCAAAACGTTAGCATAAAAACGGTTTAAACACTATTGAAAGTTGTCTCTGAATTAGTGCTGTCAAACGATTAATCGCGATTAATCGCATTCAAAATAAAAGTTTTTGTTTACATAATATATGTGTGTGTGCTGTGTATATTTATTATGTATATATAAATACACACACATGCATGTATATATTTAATAAAAATATGTTGTCTTTATATATTAAATATATTTATATATAATATAAAATATAAGAATATAAATATATAAATGTATATGCATGTAAATATTTCCAAAATATATACTGTATGTGTGTGTATTTATATATACATAATAAATATACACAGCACACACACATATATTATGTAAACAAATTTTTTTATTTTGTATGAGATTAATCGCGATTAATCGTTTGACAGCACTAATTGTTTAAGCTGGATATTCATATGCACTTTTACTTTTAAATGTTACAAATTCGTTTCACATAGTTCAGTGAACATTCAAAAGTAACATTCCCATATTGTTTGCAAAGTTATAAAATGATAAAGAATAAATATAAATTTATTTAAATTTAATTATTAATACTTCATGTGTTAATATTGTAGCAGGGTATGTTGTTTTGATTGTTGTGACTGCTGATGTTTGTTTTGTGTTATGTTTTTGATTCTTGTGTAATAGGACCCCCTTGAAAACGAGATGATGCATCTCAAGGGGTTTATCCCAAAGAATAAAATTTGTTGCAAATAAATAAATAAGAATAAAAAATATTTAAGGTTTAGGTTTGTGTAAAGAAGTGTGTAATAGGATGCTTACAAAAACAAAAGTAAACATTTAGTTTATGGCTGATGAAAGATCTGTCTATACTAAAAGATGCTAAGTCATATTTCATAACTGTACCAGCCACTGGCCTGAATCAGTGTTATGTACTGTCAGGGTAGCATCCAGATCCAGAAAGCTGTCTGGGTTATATTAATAGCACAATGTACTAAAAACTTGTACAAATTAATCACCCAATGTTTTTGCAACTCAGACTTCAACAATATCATTACAAATTGTTTCACTCCCGCTGTGCATTGTTTACATCATCTCATTGTTTTTCATCTCTTTATGATTTTCCCTACAGATAGCATTAAAAAAGAATTTGCT
Source organism: Tor tambroides (assembly GCA_021397915.2). NCBI lineage: Eukaryota > Metazoa > Chordata > Actinopteri > Cypriniformes > Cyprinidae > Tor > Tor tambroides. The sequence goes on from JAFVLL020031227.1 coordinate 8,563, forward strand.
ATGAAGGCAGTTTTGTCCCATGCAGAGTTTAGCTGTGATGTATTGCATACTCAATCAGCAAGACATTTATTGCTGCACTGCATGTGTGTGTATATATATATATATTTTTCACATTATACATTTCATTCTCTCCCTATTCGTTTCTAGTGGAAGTAACTTTGATTGGTGTTGTCCACAGCCGAAACAGCCTTTGCATGTTCATCAGTGTCCCTAAAATCAGCGCCACAGAACATTTACACACGTGTATTGGATTCCGCTGACTCGCTCATCCTTAAATTAGCCTGATAGTCAGTGTCCAAATGTAATAATCCCTGTTAGTTTTCTTTATAAATGGCCCTGTAAAGGAGCACTGGCAGAGGACGACAGTAATGATCCTGGTGAGGTATCTCTCCTTAATCATGAGGAGACATGGGACATTGGTGGAGTTTACAAATACACTCATTAGAAGTGCACATGGTAAAGAGATTTAGATTTTCAGGTTTTTTAGTTTTTGTTCTGTTACACCCTTAAACAGTGCATTTAGATGAAAAAAGCAAGGATGCATTAAATGTATCAAAAGTGACAGTAAAGACTCAAAAAATGCTTTTCATCCTGAATTTTCAAAAAAAATAAAATAAATAAATCATGGTTTCCACAAAATGTTAAGCAGCACAATTGTTTCAACATTGATAACAATGTTTTTCTTTCTTTCTTTCTTTCTTTCTTTCTTGAAAACCAAATCAGCATTAAAATGATTTCTGAATGATCATGTGACACTGAAGACTGGAGTAATGACTGCTGAAAATTTTTCTTTGCTATCAGAGAAATAGATTAAATTTAAAAAAATATATTAATATAGAAAAAATGTATTTCAAATTACAAATTACAAACATTTACCTATAGCGCTACAGTGGGACATAAAGGTGAATCATCAGTTCACTGAGTAGTCAGTTACTTATAGTGAAATACTGAGTTATTTATATTAATACAATATGCAACGTACTGTTCATTCAAGGACATGCGTTTCCCGAGATTCAAACCCATGACCTTTGCGTCGCCGGCCCAGCGCTGTGTTCTGTTGTGACATAGCACAGTCCTGCTGGATGGTGTAATCAGTTAATGTCTGGTGGGTCTCAGGTACATTGAACTAATGACTTAATTGTCTTCCACAGAGGGTTCACACCTGGAAGAGAGGCTGGAAACAGAGCTCAATTACCCACCTCATTTCAGAGCCATTACTGTAAACACACTTGTGCTGCCCTCTAAAAAAAACTCACTGAATTTATAATGTCCACATACCACCTCTGTGAATTTAAAGCCAGTGTTTTCCTCTTGACCTATTGGACCTGTGAGGAATGAGACTGGACAGGCCAGTTAATGATAAGAGTAATCATTAGATAGTCAAGAGCAAGCTAATTGAGCTAAGCTGTTATGGGACCTTACACACTACAGTATATGAGTGTGTGTACGCCCTGCTTCCTGATAGCTCAAGTAGACTTTTATAAAAGAAACTGAAGGAGGTTCAATTTAGATTAACAACACTAATATTCTTAACACTTTAAAGTTCGTTATTGACATTCTAGGGATCGTATAATACGTTACTTGATCATTTTCGTACACCAAGGCTGTATTTTTATTGATCAAAAATTCAGTATAAACTGAAATAATTTGTAATATTTTTTTACAATTTACAATAAGATTTCTATTTGAACTTATTTTAAAATATAATTTATTTCTGAAATGAAAAGCTGAATTTTGAGCAGCCATTACTCCAGTCTTCAGTGTCACATGATCCTTCAGAAATCATTCTAATATGCTGATTTCTTATTATCAATATTGAAAACAGTTGTGCTGCTTAATATTCTTTGTGGAAACTGTGATATATATATTTTTAAGATTTTCTAATGAAAAAAAAATCAAAAGATCAGCATTTATTTGAAACAAAATGAACAATTTAATGCATCCTAGCTTAATAAAACTACTAACATCTTTCAAAAAAAAAAAAAAAAAAATGGTAGTGTAGTTTTCTTTTTTTTAATGTTTGAAAATTTCAGGAGAACATGTAGAGCAGCAGGTGTTCAACACACATAAACAAAGGAACAGCAAAGGTTTGGTGGACTTTCCCACATTTTTCTCTTATCGTGTCCTGGTGTTTAAGAAAAATAGCTTATATTTTCTCATTGCTTTTCCATGATTAAGCAGACCAACCAAACAGGCATCGTTCACATTTCAGTATGCATAGACGTGCACCTGTTTGCTGTCAGAAAGTTGCAGAAGTCATTTTTTTTGCATTTTAATTTAACTATAAATTGTGTTTTTAACTTTCTGAGTTCCGAAAGCTACAAAATGTTTTCATAATACATCAAAATCTTTTCAAATGCTCAATGAAAATGTGATTTCTCATTAATTTGATTTCTCACAGCTGCCCATTGAAGAATTAGTTACAAGATCAATTGCAGTTCTTGGGTCTAAGATCATAGGCAATAAATAAACGTGTTTTATGGTGCATTCAGTCTGCTCAGGTATATGGATCCATCATGCTTAGGGCATCCATTACATCTACACTCCCTCTCTACTTACATGAGAATCAAAAGCATGTCTCCACCTATATCACAGTGTCTCTGTGCACATTAAAATCAGATGGGGTGTGATTGGTTTAATCAGCAACAATCAGGCAAATCACATCAATCTGAATCCCATCACTATCCAGTCATGGTATGTTTGTTGTTGTAGAAGCTGGGCCTCCATTTCAGATGGTGCGATTCAGGTGGAAGGTGTCTTCTGTCTTTGTGTCCGCCAACAGATAGAACTGGAGACCTTATATAAACTTCATTCACTTAGCATCCCATTACTCACCCAACTCAAGAAAAAGCACACAAGGCCTTAAAAGCAACCTACAGATTGAGAGACATGAAAAACGTAATGGTTAGTTAATGCACTTTTTGTGATATTAAGACGACTGGTATTTACCAGTGGCGCCATAGATTTTCAGCTTTTATTAAATCTCATTCTATTAAAACACTGTGTCCGTGTGCAAGGGCAATTTAATGCAATGTAATGCATGTTGTATTTTATTACTATGGGTACGCGAAATGTGATTGAGCTGATTGTTATACCATGTGACATGTTGTGCTTTCTGTGTTCAATGTGAAAAACAGTTGACTACTGTAAAACCAATACCACAACATGGCAACCCACGTGTTACATTGCTGGCTACAGAGCTGCTGAATTAATACTTCATCCATCATCAGCAGGGCCCCGTATGGGGGGGGGGGGGGGGGTTAGGACGATTCTAAGGGCCCGACGATGGAGGGGGGCCCACTGAGGGGGGAACTCGATCATGTTATTTACAGCGGCGGCGGACCACGATCACGATTTTTACAGAGGGGGAATGTGTGAATCTCACAATTGCGAATTTATAACTTGAAATTCTGAGTTTAATCTCACAGTTCTGACTTTTTTTCATACAACTGCAAATCTAAAAATTCTAGGTTTACCTATTGCAATTGTGCAATTTGTGCATTACGGTAATAAAATTAAGGGAATTTGCTTTAAGGTCTAAGAATTTAATGAAAACTTTCATTTCATTTTTCTTTTTTTATTGTTTTTGTGTGGATTTCATAATGCTTGAGTGTCAATTTTACCTCAGAATTCAGTTTTTTTCTCGCAATTGCAAATCTCACAATTCTGACATTTTTCTCTGAATTCCAAATCTCCGAAATCATGTTTCTGCCATGAAGTAAAAAAAAAAAAAAACAAGGTCATTTTGACTTTTTATCTCACAATTCTGACTTTACCTCACCACTGCTAATTTGTAAGTTTATATCTCACAATTCTGAATTTTCTTCTTAAAATGATCTCGAATTTATCTTATAGCTTGTATCTATCTATTGCATGTTATAAATTCTGTCTTTCTCATACAATTGTGAGTTTATATCTCACAATTCTGACATTTTTCTCTGAACTCCAAATATCAGAAATCGTGTTTCTGCCATGAAATAAAAAATAAACAAGGTAATTTTGACTTTTTTTTTTACAATTCTGACTTTTCCTCGCAATTGCTAATTTGCGAGTTTATATCTCAGAATTCCGAATTTTCTACTTAAAATTATCTAAAATTTATCTTAGTTTGTATCTCTCAATTGCAAGTAATAAACTCAAAATTGTTAACATTTTGTAATTCTAACTTTTTTTTTATTATCAGAAGTGCATATATCTTATATCTTGTAATTCTGTTTATACCTGCAATTTTAGCTTTAAATCTCGCAAATCAGATTTTTTTTCTTGCAATTGCGAGTTTATAACTTGAAATTCTGAGTTTTAATCTCACAATTCTGACTTTTTCTCACAACTGCGAGTTTTTATGTAAAATTCTAAGTTTATGTCTCGCAATTTTTAGTTTAAATGTCACAATTCTGACTTTTTTCTTAGAACTGCAAAATAATATAAAAATAATATACAATTTTTAAATTCTTTTTTTTGGATTATAATAATAAGAATTTGTGCATTACAGTAATAAAATTAAGGGGATTTGCTTTAAGGGCTTAGAATCTAATAAAAACTTTTATTTCATTTTTCTCTTTTTTTATTTTGTAATGAAGTATGACCTTAAAAAAGTGGGTAAAATGACAGACTTGGAAAACATTACAGTAATCTAAACATTATATTATCTGTGATCATATCCAAACACTGTAAGTATGTTTAGTTGCTCTACAAACAATCAAATCCTTGATATTAAAACATACTGTAACTTGTCATTTACCACTTACACAGCATAACTTGTCATTTACTTGGATCACATCTATAACCTCAGTCAAAGCCCTCAATGTCTCCTACAGCAGTATTGGTGAGCATTTACCTAATCCTCTGACCGCACATCAACTGTATGTTTGGGCTGGAGTAATCTTGTGGTTCCACACCAGGTCTTGGTTTTATTCCCTACTTAAGACGTGCTAAAATCTGCAGCAGCAACTGTTGATTTCACAGCTGTTCAAATGCCCGCAGGGATTCATTTCAGGCTGGTCAAATGGCTCCTTAAATCAGTTTGGTCATATTAAATGACATGGTTAGATTGCTCAGTTTCCCTGGTTTTAACATTGAGATGTTTGTGAACAACGGCTGCCTGTTCAACTGACGCTTGTGTGTTATGCTGCTGTTAAAAGCATTAGGCTAATACTCAAGTCACACATTAACATTTGATTGAATGGTTTTTGTGGTGCTGTTGCTGATATTGCGCATGGCAATAAGTGTGCTGAAAGAAAACGAGAGTGAGATACAAAAGATTATACTGTAGTGCTAATAAAAACACAAATCACAGTCATTACAGTCCATGACATATAATCAGACATGATGCCCTTAATCAAAGCTTGTATTATATCGCTTTCGACCTCACTCTACAGATCTATCTTTATTGAGACTGAGCCCCAGTGTGGATCATTACTGCTCAACATGCAGAAGGTTTAAGGCTGAATGAGGTGACAGGGTTCTGAGGTGAGATGGAACAATGGCCGTTCTGGAGGGGGAATGATCTGGAGGTCACACTCGCACCTGCTTTAGGTGGGCACACACTAGTGTTTCACAGACCCTGGAGTGTGAAAATAGTCTCATTTCAAGCTTATCTCACAGCAAAGCTGACTTTATTGGCAGTATAAGCACAGCCTGTGAAAGCTCGAGCTGGAAGACCATTAGCATGACAAATGCCCTCATAAGATGCCAATGCATTTTCTCTAAGGTAATAAAATGTCACTGTTTTTACTACTTCAGGCTTAAATGGCTGGGGTTCAGATAGTTGGAATTTATGAGCTTATTCCAGACATCTTTAAATGGCACAATGTACAACGAGTACATGAAAAACAGAAAACCAACAAACAATTACAAATGAAAGATTTCAAAGTGCAAGATGTAAGTTAGCACTAGTAAGTTAACTGTATATATATATATATACAGTATGTATGTATATATATTATACACAATATAGTAGGTCATTAGATCTCAGCCAGGACGCATTGAATTGATAGCTGTAAGTGACAGGTACAAGGTACAATTACAGGTTTTTTATTTATTTATTTTACTTTCTATTCATCAAAGAATCCTGAAAATATATGTTGGTAATTAACATGGAATTCTATGGAATTCAGTTTCTACAGAAATATTAAGCAGAAATATATTTCTGTCACGACAACTCTCTGTGAGTTTACCATGGTAATGTACATGACAATGTTAATGTGTTTGGTCTTTTATATATAATTCTATATAAAAGTTTAAAATAAATATAATTGATACATAACATCATGTTCACTAAACTTGTTTTTAAATAATGTCCTGAATACAGAAGAACATTCCAAAATGTATTAACTTTCAATAATTTTGTAAACGAGTATCCATTACAGTTTACAAAATATCCTTTACACCGATTAAAATTGTATTATCTATTTAAACTTGTTATAAATACACTTTTAGATTTCAAGTATACAATCAATGCATTTAAATGCACCTTTTCCACAACAAATTGCTTGAGAGCAAAAGCAATATGACTGCACATGAAGCTTAAACACATTTACGGCCACTCAGCCCTTGTGCAGCTCATGGTTTACTGGGGTTACATTTTCTCTGCCTTCACAGTCACTAATTAATTCCACCCTTGTGTTTTTACCCCCTATGTTAATGGTGAAAAAAAAACTTTATTACACTGTTTAAATCCACTCAAGCTTTCCTTTTGAAGTTTTATATCATTTATAAAAAAGAAATATAACACAAACAAAAAGCTGGTGGGGACATATTGCCATACTATCAAAGGCAAATCATAATGAACAGTGCATAAGTACACATTTTATCAATTACAGCACAAAGGCACTGTAAACACATATGATGATTAAAAACAAATAAACACATTTGATGGTCTTGCTACGACCGGTTGTACACATAAACAAACCTTGCCTCTTCTCCATCATTTTGTCAAGTAACTGAAATGTCAAAGGTCTGCTGTGTTTAGAAGTGGTTTTTAATGTTAAACAGTGTGTGTTTGCGTATGACTGAGAACCTGTGGCCAAAAGGGATTTATATAAAAAATGATACATTAATCAATAATCTAAAAACTAGTGTGAAAACATATGATTTAGGAGTTCATGCAAGTCCATGGATCTGGAGAAACAATTGTTGTCACTTGTGTTTTGTCTTTAGAGAATAGAAATGTGTAGTTCTGTTCTGGACAAGAAATCTAATGCCCAGTAAAAGCGAGTCCCCATATCTGCAGGCACGCATTAGCAGTGTAGTGTTGAACATAATCCGCACCACAGAGCTGTGAAAAATCTGAGACTCCGTAAAACGAGGTGGGTTTGTCACTAAAATGGCTATTAACAACCTGCAAGCTTGCATGTTATGGCTACCATGGGAACAGAGACTGAGTTATTCCTGTGCTGGTGCGGTAATTTGGTAAGTTTGGGGAAGGAAACGTTGTGCGTGAGTTTAATAAAGCAAGAAATGCAGTGTAAATGGAAAAGAGAGGTAAACTGACTCCTTATAAGAGTTTAAGGATAGAACACCAAGGATTTGTGCTGTATGTCACCGTTTTTAAGTTTTGTTGAGGGAGCATGTATGTCATAAACGATTAAAATTTGAGAGGCTGTTGGCTTGGCCAATTAGAAAAAAACTATTAATCGCATTAATTTCTTAAAAATAAAAATTTAGAAACAAATGAGATTTAAAATAGTGTATTTACAACATCTACCAGCAAGGGGTAATTGGATAATGCTTAGCTGAACAGCACTTGAAGAAGATCCAGACTGTCCAAAATGGTTGCAAATATGATAAAAAAAAAAATAAATAAAGATTTGACAATAATGTAAAATACAGTCGCTGTTGACAACAGTCTGGAGAACGGTTTGGTCTGGTTTCATCTCGTTAATTGCACGACAGCGTTTTCTGCACGAAAACAACGAACACATCGCGAGTCGTGATTTTCGATTCGCGAACAAACGACTCTTATGATCCGGTTCTTTTTAATGAGTCTGTCAAAAGAATGCACGAAGCATCTTGAACTGGCTCAGTGAATCGGTCAGTTAATGGTTCAGACCCTTCACTGATTTCACAACTAAAACCTTTTGTATTTCTTTTCCCTCACTGAACCACCGAAAGCCATTTTCAGCTATGTCCGATTTCAAATGAACTGAATCGAAATTTGTTCTGTGCAGACTGTGTTTGTCAACTTTCTCCCTAATCTTTATTCTGTTAATTTTAAAGAATGTATTATGTTTGATTAAAAATGATTTCGGACGTCAGTATCTGCATAAAAAGGGTTAAATATTATTGCAAAGCCAGTTTGCACATGAGACACATATGACAGAAAATAAATATACTAATGTATAATATAATAATAATAACTAATATAATAATGCAACTACTAGATTAAATCCTCCTGCTGTTCAGATATGCTATGTCACTATATCATCATAAAATCATGAAAATAAAGTTAAACTGTCTAATTATCACATTTTCCCTTGAGAAAAAAGAACAAGCATCCCTCAGTTTCACACACGCCGTATGACAGTCAGTCTGCATGAGTAAGACAGGGAATATCTGAGTCTGAGCCATCTGGACATCACTGGTCTACCTTGGCAGCTGTGCTTGGATAATCACAGGCCGTAAATATACAGTAGCGTATATACAAACAATAATGAGCTGTGTTAGACAGCCAAGGGACAGCTCTGAGATATGAGCGCTGTGCCTTGTCGGTACAGATGGCTTCGTTAGATCATGATGCCTTGAATCTACTTTTAGCTCCATGAGCATCAAGCAGCCAAATGGTTCACTTCATCCTACGCTTAATGGAAAGAGCCACGGTTCTCCAATGGAGTGAAAAATATAATGTATAATTTACATGTCCATGGTATGTAAGTTGTAGAATATATCAAAGGCATAACATTTTATATTTAGAAACTCAGCAATCAGGCTATGCTTCATGGAAAATGGTTCAAATAACTGTAAAAACACAAAAAAACTATAATTAAACTGTGCTGTAGGGGTGTGCTGTAGTATAAGGGTCATCTGATAATAAAAATGTTGGCATTATTTACTCATCTTCATGCCATCCAAACATGTACAACTTTCTTTTTTGGGTGAAACACAAAAGGTAATTGTTTGAAGAATGTTCACACTGCAAACAGCAACCAGGGGCTATCAAGCTTCAAAACGATTAAAGCACATTGGAAGACACCAATTCCCTGATTTTCCCCCCTTTCCTGTAGCATTCAAATCCCATTTGCACAAATGAAAATCTCAAGCCTCTAGACACAATGTGTGAGATTTTACATCAATGGCATCAAAAACCAATGGCTTTTGCATTTTGTCACAGATCACAAAGCAATGTACTTTTTGCAATTGCAAATGAGATTTGAGAACTGGTGGAAAGAAATATTTTAACACATGCAAAATGTATGACCCTGCTCACATTATACAAATTGCATATTTATAGTCATCTCTGCATATTGAGCTGGGATAGAAAGCATTTTAATACTGAAAAAATGACATGGTTTTGAAGTGACTGGTGTGAGACCTACATTCTTACTGTAGGTACCAATTCCATAATGAAACACTACAGGATATTTGGTCTCTCGTTACCAATGTAATGAGTTTTCTGAAGTAACATCTGAGATACAGAAAGCAAAAGGTCACAAGGACAAAGCAGTATGTTGTTTTTCATTTAGTTTCATTTACTTGTTATGTGTTGGTTATTGTGATCTTTTTGATGAGAAACTTGAGGTTGTTTTTAAGAAAAAAGAAAGCTGTGGTGCCCAAAATAAATAAGATGGATTTTTAAAAAAATCCATTAGCATCATCCACCAAACCAACTATTCACAACGTGAAATGAGTTTTAGAAATGCAGATGTGAAATGAATAAAAGTTCTTTGGTCCATATGGAGCTCGACAACAAATACAAAATGATGTTAACCACATATTCGGTCATTCCTCCAAAATACAATCCATTAGAAAAGAAAGGGTTTACGAGATAGCTGGAACACACTGAATGGGGAATGAAAAATGTAATTGCACTATGAATCAAGAGAAATCCACTGCAATTCCTCATATATAGGAGACATTAGATAAGAAATGGTCCTGGGAACAAAGGGCAGAGAGACTAATTTATTTTTTCAACTATCTCATGCATAACACAGTCCACATGGCTTATGGGCTGACCTCTATGAGAAAAACATTTAACTAGTTACGTTGTTTTTCCTGCTGAAATTTCTCAGGCATGTTTTTTCAATACATGTACAACATTGAGTGGTGCTAATGAACTCCACAGATCATGTGCATACTGTAACTTTATATGAGAACCCATTTTTTACTGGTTCAGCTATTGCAAAAATGAAGAATAATTAACAAACCACCTAGTATTCTCAAATTCTAACATTTCATCAGTTTGTGGCAGATCTTTCAAGCTGACTAACTTGTTGGCAGTGAACAAAACACTCCTCAACATCTTAAATCTATGAGTACTCAACTGCTCTCCAGTTTCAAACAAAGCTATACATGAAGTGTTGATTTATGTCTAAGGTTTAAACATGTTCAAACTAACACTAGTCATGTTTTTTAGCTTCTTGAAAGTTGAAAGATACTGGATGAAAAGAACTCTTCGGTGAACACATATGAACTCTACATGCATGCTTCCAACACATTTGCATATTCCTGGATGTCAGCTGTTTTTGCTGTTTTATGTAATTGAAGTATATAATAACTTAAATATAATATAAAATTTAAAATAATATATTTATATTTTTATTATATACAATTTTTTTAAAGAAATTAATATTATTCAGTAAGGATGCTTTAAATTGATCAAAAAGACACATTTATCATGTCAATATTTATATTGCAAAGAAATACTGTTTTCAACATTGATAATAATGAAAAATGTTAGCACAAAACCAGCATATTGGAATGATTTCTGTGACACTAAAGACTGTAGTAATGGCTGCTGAAAATTCAGCTTTAAGTCAATATTATTACAATTTACAATAGCTGTTTTTAATGTGATATTAAACTAGAAAACAACTATTTTAAATTGTAATAATGTTTCACAGTTTAACTATTTTTACTGTATTTTTGATCAAATAAATGCAGCATCGATGAGCATAAAAGATTACTTTCAATACCATTAAAAAATCTTGACTTTAGATCCTTCATCATTTTTAGATCATCAGTCTAAAAAAAACTAATAAACGAAACACTTTTAAAAGCACTCAGGGGCATTATAAACATTAATCCCATAATTTGTTTGTCTAATTAAAATGCTTGTGTCTGATGATGATCTAACGGTGTGACAGAGACTGTTTTACATTCCAGAGTTGTTGTGAATCTGACACTAATTATGTTTCCTGTACATTGTCTAATGACATCCTATCTAGTCAAACAGTACACTAGCTCTCTCCATATCATCAAAACTGGCATATTGTCTTTTTGTACAGTGTGTTTCACTGATGAGTTGGCTATAAAATAAATTAATACTTGAGAAAGAAAGCTGGATAAAAACTACAATTTCAAAAAAGTTATTTAAATTTCATAATGTCAGACTTTTGTCCCTGTGTCTTGTGTTTCCACGTTCCCAGTGTTTTCTTGTCCTTATTTGGTTTTTCCTGTTCCTGTCCCCATTCAGTTCATTTAGTCCTAGCCATGTTTAATTTGATTCCAGGTGTGTCTCGTTTTCCCCTCGTTAGTTCTGTCTATTTATAGTGTGTTCTGCCCCTTGTTTCCTGTCCGGTCTAAACGTCATTCCAAGTCTTCCTTGTTTTATGTGTCTCCTGAATTTGGATGAATAAAGATCGTTGGATTGATATCTCCTCGTCTCCTCGTTCCCTGCTCCTACGGATCGTGACAGAAGACCGGACCAAACAAAATGACTCAACTAAGGACGCGTTGTGGGGTTTGCGACAGGGCGGTCAGAGGTTGGAGCGATATGTGGAGGATTTTCTTGAGCTCTCTAACCAGGTGAGCTGGCGCGATGCCGCTCTAGGTGCGTGCTTCCAGCTGGGGTTGGATGATGAGACAATCCGCTGCGATCTTCCCGTGTGTGATTTTCCCCTGATCGAGCTAATTAATCTCGTCCTCTTCCTCAATTGTTCCGAGTTGGAAGTAGAGAAACTTCCAAGTCTCGTCGTCAAGCCCCCGCTGGAACGCGCCGGGTCTCCCCAGCTCACCCCACGCCGAGAACCTCCACATACCTCACCAACGGCTCCTACCGCCTGCCCAACCCCAAATGCTCCCGTATCCTCCATAGCTCCACCCTCGTCCTCAGCCCAGAAACGCTGTCCGCGGTGAAGTCAAGGCCGCCGTCCGCGGCTCCCTCAAGCCCGCTGCCGTCCGCGGCTCCCTCAAACCCGCTGTCCGAGGGGAAAGCCAACCCGCTGTCCGTGGCTCTCTCAAGCCCGCCACCGTCTGCGGCTCCCTCAAGTCCGCCATCCACGGCTCTCTCAAGCCCGCCGCCATCCGCGGCTCCCTCTAGTCCGCTGACCGCGGGGAAAGCCAACCCGACGTCCACGGCTCACTCCAGCCCAGCACACGCTCCAGTGCCTGCTCCTCGATGGCGCTTGGCTGTGCCTGCTCCTCCAGAGCACCCTCCAGTGCCAGCTCCTCGTAGGCACTTCCCTGTTCCCGAGTTAAGCCCACGGAGGGCTCCTGTTCCCGAGTTAAGCCCAGGAAGGGCTCCTGATTCCCTGTTAAGCCCAGGAAGGGCTCCTGTTCCCGAGTTAAGCCCAGTGAGGGCTCCTGTTCCCGAGTTTAGCCCACGGAGGGCTCCTGATTCCCCGTCAAGCCCAGGGAGGGCTCCTGACCCCCAGTTAAGCCCCGTAAGTTTCCCCAAGTATTTTTTTGGGGGGTAGTATGGCTCCGTTCATAGAGGCCGGGGCGGGGGTTGGGGCCATGGCCTCGGAGGCAGATCCTGCTCCGCCATGGCCTCCTGAGCTCCCTGCACCGCCATGGCCTCCTGAGCTCCCTGCACCGCCATGGCCTCATGAGCTCCCTGCTCCGCCATGGCCTCCCGAGTCACCTGACCCACCATGACCTCCCGAGCTTCCTGCTCCACCATGGGTTCCGGAACGGGGGCCGCCCTGGAGGCCGTCTGTCATGTCTCCTGGTCCCTGGAGGCCTCCAGAGCGCCCATCCCCCCCTCCTCGTTGGATGTTGTACGGCGCGAGGACGCGCCTTTCGGAGGGGGGCGTGATGTCAGACTTTTGTCCCTATGTCTTGTGTTTCCATATTCCCATTGTTTTCTTGTCCTTATTTGGTTTTTCCTGTTCCTGTCTCCATTCAGTTCATTTAGTTCTAGCCGTGTTTAATTTGATTCCAGGTGTGTCTCGTTTTCCCCTCATTAGTTCTGTCTATTTATAGTGTGTTCTGCCCCTTGTTTCCTGTCTGGTCTAAACGTCATTCCAAGTCTTCCTTGTTCTATGTGTCTCCTGAGTTTGGATGAATAAAGATTGTTTGATTGTCTCCTCGTTCCCTGCTCCTACGGATTGTGACACATAATGCCTAATACATTCTATTTCAGATCTGCATGAAAAGTAAAATATATTAAATACAATATTTTCCAAAGAACATTCTGTTCTTGTTTTTGATTTAAATAAAATGACTTTGGAAAAAAAGGCAAAGCGAAGTTACATAGAAAAGCTATTCATCAAGCATTATTCATGAATTCTTTCACTGCCTGGAAGATCTATTATTATAAACGGCATTGCACTCTTTGGGGGGGACAATAATGATGAGGTAAAATTGACCTCTGTATTGACTTACAAATTGCTGCCTGTTTTTATTCCAGGTCCATAGTCTGTCTCCATCTGAAGGAAAATGAATGTGCGATTTGAACTCACAGATCAATTTCTTCCTACAATTTGCTTTTATCCCACTAAAGTGCTACAACACTAGCCATGCAAGTTCATTCTTTGCACTTTAAACTGCAACCAATGGGAATAGAGTCATATTGAATTATTAAATATTTCAATTTCTTTTGTCAACCTGATGCTGACTGTAAAACAAAACCAATGCACTTCATTTTATCAATGTGAGAAACAACAAGTCATAATTTTAGATCGTAATCAAAATTCTAGTGTCAAACGGCAGGTTAATTCATCTAGACAAGTCCAAGTATCTGCTGCAGAAAAGAAAAATGCAAAGATTTCTCTCATTCAAGTCTTCAAATAAAGCAAGCACATTCTTTCATCCCAGTAGGTCAAAACAGATGAAGCCACCAGACGTCCAAGCTGCCTGCGACATAGTGTGAGATTAATAGAGTCTCAGAGACCTCTCTTAATAGGCACATTCATATGTACACGCACACATTGAAAGTCTGCTCCCCATCACTTCAGTCTGCGTGTGTTTAACGGCATGTGAAATCAATCAGCAGATACTAGGATCTGTTCTTATATAGAGCATAAAGTCATAGAGTTTTATTCCTCCTCTCCTTGTTTGGCTATTTATTTGCCTCTTGCTTTAGTTTGTCCATCTATTATTTTTCTGCCTAAAGCTGTGGACATTCAAAATCACCTTCTCATATTCTTAAACAGAGACACACAGAAAGAGATTCACCTCACACTATTCCAAACTCTTAAAGTGTACAAATACACAGATGGATCCAGTGGCATTAGTGTTTTTTTTTAAGGCAAAAAACACCATCCTCCACAGACTCCACACTCACGTGGGTTGCCAGATTGAGGAAACTCAACAGGAATGAGTGCAACTGACATTGTAAGTCGATGAGCCTTACACTGTAAGTTGATAAATTGATTTATTCATTTTTTTAATATTCCTCTGATCATAGAGCTTTTTAGATAAATGCTGAGTTTTTTTTAAGTCAGGTAAAATCTGCTTCCATGTCCGCCAACTGGCAACCCGGGGTGCCAAAATCCTATTGGGTAAACTGGCAGTGGGCGGAATCAAACACACCAAAACAAAAACAGACATTCTGACACGGAACATACATTTCAAAGTAGAATAACTGGCTGTAGCATTGGTTTTACATACAGCATTACATACAGCATTTTTAACTGTTCTTCTGTACACTGGCTTATTATTTGAAATCATGCTAAATCAAGCTGTTTCCAGAGAGTCTAACAGAGAGAGTTACGCATCGGTCAGTCCTTGATGACAGGGTCATTGTTTAAACAGACACACATGTGAATACTCAATAACAGTGATGAAACTTTATACCCTGTACCTAAAGCTACCCACCTTGCAACGATACGGCCACTGTGTCATATGGCAATGATTTGCTTGGAAAGCTAACCAACCCAGCCATTATAGTGGTTTAGGTAAGTGACACACAGAGCAACCTGAATTCCTCACTAGGGAAATACTAGCACTAATGGTCTTTATGTGCTTACACTGAGAGTTTTCAAGCAGAAATTATGGAGTCAGGTGGCCAGGATCTCAGGAAACCATTGTTATAGGAGAGAAAGCACAGAACAACAATCAGTTAATGCTTATACCATTATAAAACGTACATTATATTAATATAACATGACTTCTTGAAAGAAAAAGCAAATGTGATTTTTAAAAAAGCTTGAAATGTGCACACATTTATGTATGCACTGCGAATGCAATGTCTATTTTCAGATACACTTAGAATAATTATGGAAATTAGTTCAAATAGCAGGTTCAGATTAAGGTAAATAAAGATTTTTAAAACCTCAGAATGAATGCAAAGAAATAATGCATTTAGGTAAAATGTCAGTTTCGTAAGATTTGTTTAAAGGTGTTCATTTGCTGTCCTCATCTGATCTCAGTAGATATCCGATCTTATTGAAACCATGTGAGCGGACAGAGAAAAAACAAGCCTTTCATGGTTGTTCTTTATAGACATTTGTGAATTTTCTCCCAGTGGCATTTTCCAGGGGGTCTAAACTAAATTATAACTGTAGTTTTAGTGCAGTTTGTTAAAGCTGGTTTGAAAGGCAAATCTATAATTTTCATCACTGTATAATTGAAAGCTTCTTAAAGTCAATTTAATACAAGCGTTCTGCCATTTGTTTCACATCAGAGGCTGATTCATGACTCCCTGTAGTCTCATCCCACTGGGATAAACCCAGATGTACAGTAATTGTATAGCTACTGTAAATCATGAGTACACCAAATAAAACCATCACTGGAATACATCTTAGTATGCGATCATTATAAAGAAATGTTGAAAATACAGCTGCTTTTACAATACCTATAGCACTTCTTTATGGTGATGTCAATAATTGAATTCTTTGTTAATTGGACAAAAAAAAAATTATAGTGGCCATATTTATATTTTGAAAATTAGGCAATTTAGATGGAATTGTAAAAAAAATCACAAACTATGGAAGCCAGACCGTAATTTTTATGGACATGATGTAAACATGTACAGATGAAAGATATAAGGTATGCAATTTCCCAGGAAATCCATCTCAACAGCTGTAACATATAAATCATTATTATAAGCTAAGTATAGTGAATTATGTTAAGGATTTTTTATCCATTTATCATTAATGAAATTTTGATCATGCTATGATCTAAAAAATATACATAATATAGTTATAAAGAACTCATTTTTCTCCTTGCATAATACATTCCACAATCACATTACTTCATCAAAGTACAGTTAAATGTTAAATGACAAAAGATATTCATGAACATATGAAAAAGAAAAGAGTCTTGAAGGTGACTCGACTTGAAAGCTAGTACTGGCCACAGAATATAAAATCTCTCTCTGATGAAATGGCTGATGGTTACATTAAATAACGCATGCTCTCATCCTTTGCTGCTGTATGTCTTTAATTTAGCCTTGCATCTGCTTTCCATCTGTTAATCCGGCCCAAAATCTATGACAGTCAATTCTTTCCTAACTCACATTAGGCCTAGAGAGGTCATTTCTGTTCATTACATTCTTATGTGTCTGAAAAGGCTTCAAACAACATCTAGCTGTTCCTACCTTCCTCTAAATACCATTTTAGACATGTCCATATGTGTCTGTGGATTTAAGTACACAAGAATAGTACATGTATATTTGTTTGGGTTGCACTGTTGGGGCATGTGTGGATCATCTGTGGTCATACTCTGTACACATGTTTGTTTTAGTGTGACCCAGCAGGAAGCTTGATAGAAGGAGTAATAGAATGGTAGACAGACTGATAGAACAACAGATAGAGCAATAGAGAGAGTGACATAGATAGATCACATGGCATCACTAACTGAAGTCTTTAATAGCATGTTGAACAGCTGAGGGTGACATACAGTATGAAGTCCATCTCACACACTAATGACTCTGAGATCAAAGCACAGAGCCCCTGTGTAAACCACATTTAAAGGACTACACACAGCTTCATAGTGAAAGACTATTCCCCCTCTGAGCAGCCCAGTGTCAGTTGGTGGCGGAGAACAGGGATCACACTTTTGGATGGTAAAATTAGTCTGAGCTCTGGACGGGTGTCCCATAGGCCTATAACTGATGGGGGGTCCTGGGGGGACTGGAGACCTCTATAATACTTTCATCCCTTTGTCATTTATGATCTAGCTCTATTTCCTCTGTCTGTCTAGCTCTCTGTGTCTCCAATTACCTAAGTGGTGTTTCAAGATCAAATTTCAAAGGAGTACTGATGCTAGTTTAGCTAATTCAAACCTTCTGCTATTCTAATACACTTAAGAGTCATTGTTGTGATGTCATTTGAATTTAAAGGTACAGTATATGGGTGATTCTTCAATTGAGGAACTTTTCTGCATAGGAGGATTTTATATATAAAAAATCATTCTAGTCTACAAGGGTAGTTTATTATATGTACTTATATAATAATCTTTTATTCATATTATTATTATTATTATATAATATTATACAATATTGTTTTTTATTGCACAATATATGAAAAAAAAAATCAATAAACGAGCAGTACAGTATATATATATATATATATATATATATATATTCATTTATGTATTTATTTTTTATCACTTTTATTTTATTCTAAGACGTGGTAAATGTTTATATTTATACTAATTCTTTATAAAACAAATCTTTATACTAATTATTTTTAAATATATATCATATATTTTAATTCATATTTTGAATTTTAATCACCCATATCTATCAATCTTCTAATGAATTGTCATATTCTCTACTTCCCTTTTGTCTCTCTCTCTCATTAATGATATTGTGTTTCCTATTGTTTAATGTTATTTTACTCATCCCAACTTTAATTTGGTAAGTCCTTCGATGAATACCCTTGATTGTTCTCAAAACAGCACTGGAGCTTACTTAATTACAATAAGACAGTGCATTAAATTAAAGATACCAATCTTATGTTACAGTGAAAAATCATTGCCCTCAAATGAACCTGGTTTTAATTTCCTGAACAGTAAATTTTGACCACTGCTCTGCTGTTTCTGGCTGATGAAAAATTTCAGTTGCACAAAGCTACTAAGGGGCTCCCAGGGTAGACGCAATAGGAAACTTCAAAATGATGGAATATTTTCTCACAACCATTAGTTTTAACAAAAAAGCAATGAAATGTATCTATAACACAATAGCCATAACCTCAAGTTTTAAAGAGAGACTCTGACCTTTGTTAACATTCCCATCAGTCAAAAACAGCTGGATGTTCATCAGAAAACACTGAAGATCTGCAGTCAACAATGAAAAGTCACTTTACATTTATTCATTTAGCAGACACTTTTATTCAAAACAACTGCAACAACATGAGTGATTCGTCCTAAAAGGATGGTAATATAAAAAGTGCTGCAATAAAACATATCTAAAGCTACAACACGGTGTTGATACACCACTAAATTCTTACAATATTGAACTCCATCTTCAGACAGCTTTAAAATGCTCCAATCCATCAAAACGAAAACAAGTTTAGCCCAGGATAGCCCTGTCTGTTTCATTAGTACACTGCATTCATTCAGGAATTTGAACAGGAGATATTGCAATTTGCAAACAAGATTCAAATTCAGCACAAAACACACAAACAAGCTGTTTCTGCTTTCTGGCATTTCCTTAAGAACGAGAGAACATCCTGTTCCCTACTTTATCAATGCTAAACAGCTTCAGCTGCCAGAATCGCTGGCATGTATGCATCATATTAGCGTAAAAGCCAGACCTTCTCTTCTTCGAGCATAAAGCTGGTTATGTCCCCCAAGTCTCATTCATTCTCAACTAAAACCCAGTCTCATTAAACTCTGCCTCATCTGGTGCACATATACCGCCCTCCTCTAAACACAAACACACTGGCTGTTTACTTGCCTGAATCACTGAATAAAAGCTGATGAGGTGTACATTAATTAAATAAAGGCAAAACCATTCAGACATTTTAATAGTCAAATATGTCTGCATAAAAGACCCAGGAGAGCTAAATAACAATGAATGAAATTAACCATAAACATAAACAAAAGCAACTTAATGGTTGCATCAACAGGCTGGTTTGATTTCTATGTAAAATTAATTCCAGACCACCTCAGGAATAAGAAGTATCCCAGAGAGACAGTTCTTGCAAATTCATATGAAGAATAACCTATTCTGTCTAATCAGGGCCAGACATGAGCTAAATGCTAAAAGAATGTCAATATCAGTAAAATATTATATACATTATACATGTGTAGCCTACAATATGTTTTTTAAAGAAGCTTCTTATGCTCATCAAGGCTGTATCTATTTGATCAAAAATAAGAAAAAAACTGTAATTTTGTGAAATGTTATTGCAGTTTAAAATAACAGTTTTCTATTTTAATATACTTTAAAATATAATTCATTCCTGTGAAGCAAAGCTTCTGCATCATTACTCCAGTCTTCAGTGTCACATGATCCTTCAGAAATCATTCTAATATGCTGATTTATAATTAGTGTTGGAAACAGTTGTGCTGCTTACGTAATATTTTTGGGGACCTGTGATACTTTTTTCAGGATCCTTTGATAAATAAAAAGTTAAAAAGAACGCTAATTATAAACTATAAAAAATAATTTAAATATTTATTTCATAATGATCAATAAAAAACTACATTCATTTCAGTTATTCTGACTTAAGAGGTAACTCTTATCATTTGATGGGTTTGTTGGATTATTTTCTCATATGAATGACCAAAAAGACTTTCCTGCTGTAGTAGCAAACAACATGCATAACATGAATGAAACACTCAAACAACAAACAAATCATTCTCTCCATATGCAATAACCAGCATGTAATTTGTCCAGTCAGCCTCTTTGTGAACAACTAAACACAGAAAACACAGAGACATTCGCTGATGCAATCACAGCAGGTATAATACGCACTTTACATGACACTGCTTTGATAGACCAACAGCACTTTTGTCTGGAGCCGAGACAAAAATGCACAGAGATGAAAATAAATGCTAATCTAGGGAGACAACACAAGTAGAGGTGGAAATATGAGGAGGAGAGGACAGATTTAACTGAAGTTGCGTTTTCGGTTGACTCTTGGCGGTGAGGGAATGAAAGTGAGATGATAATAGGGGTTTTGGGAAGAGGAACATTGGAAGTCTGGCTTTTAAAGGAGAATTAACTAGCTTTCACTGAATGGGTCCACATGTGACTCTTACTCTTTTTCTTGCTCTCTGAGGCCATTGAGCTCTTTGTTCAAATTCTTTTTTTAAAGGTTGATCTCTATTTTGCTTCTTAGAGGGGGAACATCAAGTATCAACCACTAATCCCTTTAGAAAACAGCAAAAGAATAGGCTTTGATGGTTATAATAAAACATATAACAAGTAATCAGTTCCATTAAGTAATGAGTTGCATTAAGATTACATACATACACCAAGTTATAAACCAACTTAAACATTGATTTGAACTGTCATTCTCTTATTTAATTCCTCTTATAATGGCACATTTTAAAGGGGTTGTTCAGTAAGTCAGTAAGCCAGTTTGTTTTCGTGCATCCACTATGCCTGGTTAACTCAAAGATTCTCCCTAAATAAACAAAATGCTGTGGTTTTCTATGGCATCTCACCATATCACTGCATCCCATGTCTCAAAAAAAGTCTGAGTCTTATTTCTCGGTGACCTTATTGATTGATGGAGCAAGAATCCCACCATCCCAGATATTGTTCTCACAAACACAGTGTCGTCTCATCAGATACTGCTGCTGTTTCTTGAAAGATACACCAGCTGTGGTGGTCTACTCAGGGTAAATGAAAGCAATCTGTAGCTGCCCTGATAACCATATAGTGGCAAGTGGTTTTGTTCTTGAAAGAACGTGGAGAGATTGCATGGAAGAGGGTAAAAATAGAATCGAACAGAAGAGAAGATTATAGAAAGAGCTATAGAGTCACACAGTCAATAATGTAAAGCACGCTGCAAGAAATATTTGAAGCCAGAGTTCAATGATCTAGAAATCAATAAAGATATACAATAGTGAGGTATTATCTTTGTTTTTATTTGATTCATTTCTTTTTTCAGTGCAAAATTAAGCAAAGTTTCAATAAAAACAAAGAAATGATTAATCCAAAATATTATGGGAATCATCATCATAAGCTGTGTATGTGAAATATAAATGAAAGCATCAAGGGAAGAAAGTGGAAGGGAAAAAAATAGCTAAAAGCACCACATGAATACAGACCTCAAGACCTGATACATGAATCATGATAACTAAATTATCATTTTAACAGAGGAACAAACACATCTGAGCATCACAAGAAAACATGTTACTAAACATGACACCTAAATCAATAAAAATGTAAATTGAAGTAGCAAGCAGTCAAACAATGTAACAGTATTAATGATTCATGCCCCACTGCATGCTGGGAAAAGACCAAATGTGAACCAGTTTTGTGTAAACCTATTTGAACCAAAAAATGTATTAATCCATCCCATCTACTGTTGTTGGTTAAATTTAAAAAAAAATGCTAAATAGAGTATTTTTACAATGTGCATGCATTTTCACCAAGCCAGTTTTAATCTAGAACTTCAAACATTCGTGAATACAAAACATGTACTCAAACTCAATTTTCTAAGAATATAGTTTGCAAGGCACTAGAACAAAGAAATTGAAACCACATTTTGTTTGTAAAGAAATTCACTGAACATTCAAGCAATAATACACCCTAGGCAATGATACGGAGAGACCCCAACATACTCCAAAATAACGACTGCAATCTCGACTCAAGTGGATAGAGGTGGTAGAATCTTGTCATCATCCTGACAAGTTACTGACATATGGTTGGATACCAAACCCCAACTTAGTGGTAAACTATGATTGAATCTGAATGTTTGAATATAAATAGCCTTTGGTTATATAACCCCCTTTGGTTTGGTGTAAGGGAGTCCTTTGCTGTGGACTGCTATGGAAAAAAGGCATCAGGCTTTTGCTTAAATTAGATTAAGATTTGTATATGATCAAAGAACGAGGGTAAATCAATGACTGGCAGCCTCTTGATTCCTTTGTCTAGCAGCATGTACACATGCAAGAAACAAATCACTTCTAATTAAAGATGCAGCAGCTTTCATTACGCGTTGTAAAAGGCAAAGCCAAAGAAGCACTTCCACATAGAGGTTTCAGGATGTGAATGGACAGCATTAGAAACATTTGATGTGTAACCTGAAGCAAAAAGCACCCTGACTTCATCTTAGCTCCAAGAGGCCACCTTTTAAACACAGGGATAGATTTTCTGTGATTGTGTAGTGGAGAAAAGGCTTACATTAAAACGTCCTTTTAAATAACAGCATGGGTAGAGCATTACATTATTCACTGCAACATCTAAAGTTTGCCAGACTGACACAATGTGAAAACAGGAAGCCCAGCCCAGATCTCAGACCACACAGGTCGAAAGAAAAGACATCGACCTTAGTCAATAGTGCTACCGAGATGATTTGCAAGACATACAACACATTTAATCCAAACACAACTTCCTCTTTCTAAAACAAACCCATTTGATGCAATTTCACTACTGAGGAAAGATTATCAGTTTTAAAAGTTTTTGAGATTAAAATACTGTTGTCCTCTTACAGTAGACAGTCAGTATCAAGTATGACCACTTTTCCCTTTTTATAGCTTTCTTCTTTGTTCTCTTTAGTTCTGCCCAGTTTAATATAAGAACAGGAAGTTGGCTGTAGCAGCGGATCCTAACCTCAGCCTCATCTCCATACAGTGCTCCAGCAGCATGTGTCACATTTAGGTCCTTCTATATTTAGCCCAACTGCAGAGGTTGTTCTCTTTTCCTCTGCTCTTCTTTTCCCCTACTTTTTTATTTTCCCTTAGTTTTAAGTTAATTTTGGAAAATGAGGACAGAGAAAGGTTTGTCAGCTCATTTGTCTAAGAACAGGTGGAGCCCTACTGATTATGTAGGCTGACACATTAGGGCTTTGAGACTCAGGGAAAATGTTCTGTCCATCACCAGAGGGTAATGCTTGGACTGCGGTGGGCTTGTGGTCCGCAACCTCACTCTGAACCTTCATATGCTGCTGTAAGATACAGGCATAAATGGAATGGAAGGCTTTTAGTATAGCATAATCTGTCCAGTAGAAGATTAGCTGGGGCCAATGACACTGGAATAAATAAATAAGCAAGCAAGTAAAAAAAACATTTGGCTGCAAAAAGAATCTTTCCAAACTGACAGCTTTTAACTGACAGTCTTTTCTGACAGAATTTTCTTTTTTTTCAAGAAACATAAATCAGAAGTGAGCCTTTGTGAGTAAAATTAACAAAACTAAAGTGGACAGGAATTTAATGATTATTACCCAAAAAGTAAGCAAAAAAACTTTGACATTTCTAAAAGCAGGAATCATTTAAAGGTATAGTTTACCCAAAAAAATTACATTTGAGAAAATGTATTCATCATTAGTCCATTCAAGATGTAGATGAGTTTGTTTCTTCATCAAAACAGATTTGGAGAAATTTAGTTTTACATCACTTGCATACCAATGGATTAGTGAATGGGTGCCGTCAGAATGAGAGTTCAAACAGCTGATAAAAACATCACAATAATCCACAAGTTCCACAGCACTCCAGTCCTTTAATAGACATCTTGTGAAGCTAAAAAATGTATGTTGGTACTAAACAAATTCATAATTAAGATGTTTTTAACTTTAAACCATGGTTTCCGGGTAAAATACGAGTACTCTATCCATAGTGTAATACTGCTCCAGTGAAAAAGATGTCTGGTCTGAATCAGGAGAGGAATATGCACAGACAACAGTCCAAAACAGTACTAAACATATATGTGATTTTAATGTGAGAGGACAACAAGGGATGGTTTTCATTGGAAGAAACATAGATAATGGACTCATATTTTGTCCAGAAGCGATGGTTTAAAGTTAGAACACCTTAATGATGGATTTGTTTCTTACAAACATACAGCATTTTGCTTCACAAGATGTTAACTGATCAGACTGGAGTCATGTGGATTATTGTAATGTTTGGACTCTCATTCTGACGGCACCCATTCACTGCAGAGGATCCATTGGTGAGCAAGTAATCCAATGATACATTTCTTCAAATCTGTTTTGATGAAGAAACAACCTCATCTATATCTTGTATGGCCTGAGCATACTTAAATTTTCAGGAAATTTTTTTTGGGGTAAACTATTCCTTTAAATTTAGGATGCATTAAAAAAAGTGAAAGGCACATGCGGAGAGTTGGTCTGACAAAACACAATACATTTGCAGAATCCTCAACTGTGCCCCCCAAATGAGATATAAAATGAAAATATGAAAATGAAATATGAGTGGATGATATAAACCGTGAGATTGGTTCAGACAGCAGTGTTATTCTGTGCTTGCACTTTGGCTCCAAATTTAAAGCAATTTGATAGTGCAGACACTGGTGTCATGGCTAAAAGCCTGTCAAAATAAGGTGGGGAATAATATCGAATGAAAACTGATTTATACTAGAAGCAATAAGGCTTATGACAGATTTAACGTTCATCACTGTGGAATGGGAGAAAAAGAGAGAGGAGGAGAACTGGAAAGTGATGAATAAGAGGTTAATTTGACTGCTTTTCATTAACAAGATTAATAAAGCAGCTTATAGAAGGAGATCGAAATGAAATAAAATTCAGTTCCACATGACTGCACATCTTGACAAAATAAAATCCACTGACACATTGAGACACTTTTCAGATAAAATAAAGAGTTTGCTCAAGCTCTGTAGTTTTTAAGACATGCATTCAGACATTCTTCTGTGCACAGCATCTCATAATAGCCACACATTCACAGTCTCTATATTTAACTTGTTTAAATTCAAATTGGAGTTCAGCTTTTAATTAGAATAATAAAAAATTGAAAAGATGTGGAAATGACTGAGGGGCAGAGTGGAAATTAAATTTCCTCATCCCTACAGAAATGAGTATTAAAAGGCACTCTCTCCTTAATAAGACCAAGATCATTATTGTCACAGAAAGACATAAGTTTCTTCACACATCACACTACATATACACATACATAGCCACACAATGAGAGATATTTAGATATTTCTAGATTTAGAGCCAGATTGAATCTCTCTGTGAATGGTGACCTTTCATTAAGGATTTTAAGCTGTTGCCAAGTGAGTATGCAATTACTGTATCTGATTTGGTCAAATGTGTCTAGAGTTCTCATTTGACTCTTTTAAAAACAAAGAGCAAAACAATCTAATTACGAGAGTCATTAAAAGAAATATAAAGCATGAATTTGCATACACAACAGTGCACCAATCAGCCTTTCCAAACTAGCAAAACAAACCAAAGAAAAAAATGCTTGTCTTCTCTTCAAATTAAACTCATTTTGGATGGCTTTATGGCTAATTTCTTCTCATTTTTCTCATTTGCTACATACATTTGAAACTCAGAACTTGTGAATAGTTTTAGAAGACCAAGAATCATCCTTTAAAGTTAAAATACAGTGCAACATATTTTAGTTCCATAATCTGACTTGTCAAATTGATATTCAATAAGAGACTTGTCATAGCACTTACATATTTTTGCTCTTTTGTTGGTTTTGATTGCTTCTATTGTCCTCATTTGCAAAGTCGCTTTGGATAAAAGGGTCTGCTAAATGATTAAATGTAAATAAGAGAAAAATGTAGGGCGGGACTTGGTACAATAAGGTTTAATTTCTTGACGTATAGTTAATCTATTAGATATCACGACCTAGCTTTGAACAACAATTTTTACAGCATTTATTAATAATATGCTGATTTAGTGCTCAGAAAAAAAACATTTTTAATATTTTATCAGTGTTGAAAAACTACTTTTTTGTGGAAATTGTGATAACTTTTTTTTCCTCAGGATTCTTTGATGAATAGAATGTCCAAAAAGAACATATTTTGTAGCAATATAAATATCTTTACTGTCACTTTTGATCAGTTTAATGCATATTTGCTACACTCTAAAAAATGCTGGATGAAATATGGACAAACCAAGCGACTGGGAAATTTTATTTAACTCAACTATTGTTTAAAAATTACTACAGTATATGGCTGGCTTATAATGAACCCAAAATAGGTTATAAAAAAATGACAATTTTTTTTTTTTTTTTTTACATTTTTTAACATTTATTAATAAGCAATTAAAAAAAAGTTTATTCCTTAATTATTATTTATTCAACATAATAAATAATCATTTCCAACCTATTTTGGGTTCAATCGCTGTTTTGTTTAGCATTTTTTTAGAGTGTACAATAAGTCTTAATTTCTTTCCAAAAAATAAATAAATAAATAAATAAAAAAATTGAAAATGTAAATTAATTATAATACTATTTTTTATTGTTAATTCTTGTTCAGTTCTTGTCCTTGTTCATAATACATGAACTAATGTTAACTTAAAAATTGAATTGTTTAAAATGTATACAAATTAACATCATTGTTCATGATACCTAATATATTAACTATTGTTAAAGAACTCAACCTTATTGTAAAGTGTTACCAAAAATGTTGAGGCCTAGTTATTAGGTACATTCTTCTGAAAAATTATAAAGGCAAACATTTTTTTCACTGAAGAATTGTGCACGATATGACCACAAATGTGTATTAAGAAAATAAATAAGGTCAATTTTGATCAACTCAGAAACGAGGACGTCACAAGCAATTTATCATATAAGAGCCTACAATACTTGCAGTACCACATTCCCAAAGGTAATACAGAAAAAGCAGAAAAAATGTGCTGAAAAGTAAAAGATATGAGAGAAGAAGAGTTGCTTTTGAGCAGTAGCCAACGCTCTGAACATCCCCTCTATTAAACTCCAGAATAACAGCGCTACAGGCAGCAGCTCAGCAGACCACACTGAACCACCAGACAACCCTCTCTCTGTCCTCACGATAATGACTTTATGCTGCTCAGCCTGGAAAAGGCTAAGCAAAGGGAGTGTTTTCCGAGGACTGTATTTTTCAAGCGAGGAGCTGAGGGATCGAGTGAAATGATGTGTCATCATCAAAATGACATGTCAGCGAACAAAATGTCACAGGGGCCCGGAATGCCACCTGTCTGGCCCTCGAGCAGCTTTCAGCAGATGTCCTCCAGACAGCAAGAGAACAGGAATGGAGCTTCTATGCCCATCTGCATGATGAGGTGTTAATGAGGCCGGTCTGATATGTAGCC